>OOFE01030180.1:7899-24300 GCA_900323365.1 Monocentris japonica | reverse complement strand
CGACATTCAGATGGTAGGGTCAGAATTTGGCGTAAACAACATGAAAGCATGGATCCATCCTGCCTTGTATCAACAGTTCAGGCTGGTGGTGGTGGTGTAATGGTGTGGGGATATTTTCTTGGCACACTTTGGGCCCCTTAGTACCAATTGAGCATCGTTTAAATGCCACAGCCTACCTGAGTATTGTTGCTGACCATGTCCATCCCTTTATGACCACAGTGTACCCATCTTCTGATGGCTACTTCCAGCAGGATAATGCACCATGTCACAAAGCTCAAATCCTCTCAAACTGGTTTCTTGAACATGACAATGAGTTCACTGTACTCCAATGGCCTCCACAGTCACCAGATATCAATCCAATAGAGCACCTTTGGGATGTAGTGGAACGGGAGATTCGCATCATGGATGTGCAGCCGACAAATCTGCAGCAACTGCGTGATGCTATCATGTCAATATGGACCAAAATCTCTGAGGAATGTCCAACCCGGTACTAGCAAGGTGTACCTAATAAAGTGGCCGGTGAGTGTATTTGTGTACTTGGGTTTACACCACTAGGGGGCGATAGCGCAATAGGCATGGGGTGTGGTCAGGTGTTATAAGGTAAAAGGAAACAGGAAATAGTTTAAGCTTGGGTGTCGGGAGCACACGATTCTTATGCACAAGTAGATGGTAAAACATAATACAAGCATTACAAAGCAGCACTTTAATACAACAATCAAGACCATCATCCGAAGATCCAGTCACAATCAACATCAAATCAGTAGGTAAGATACCAATACACGTCAAGAATACTCCAGAAACACCAAGTCATGACTAATTGGTCCTAGTCACCACAGTGGCATTAAGTGGCAATGGGTCTGAGGCCCAGGCCAGACCAATGGTCGCAGTAGAGACCAAGATAGTCATAGACAATAGATTCATGAAGCCTAAAAAATAATGGAAGCTACTAAGAGTCGAACAAATTATATTTATTCAAGCAAATGTACATACATATGCACACTGTTAGTCCACAACGTGTCAACTCAGGTGTGTAATTGCCATTTCTAATTTACAGATATCAAACAGGGAACACTGGCATACAAAACTAGCAAAGCAATATTCTTCTGAACCAAAATCAAAATGGTGGTGTAACTGGAGGTAACTTGAGAATGACACAAAGATAAACCCTGGCACATTAAGTGGTGTGCGGCATGAATGGATGCACATGTTGCTAAGTTATAACCTCATCTGTGTCATCTACTGTAGGCAGAGGTGTATGTTACTGAAGCAACGTGCCCAACAAAACTAGACTTAGTGACGCATCAACGACAAACTGCATTCTGAGAGCGCAAAGCTATGAAAATAAACATGCAAAGAAACAGTATTTATCTGTTACAATAACTAGAGTGCAACGCTGTAAATACAGTCGTGTGACATCTCATCATCCCTGGACAGTTTTCTTTCTCGTCACATTACAAACTAAATCTCTTACAAAACCGTTCAGTTCAAACTTTGTCTTAAACTCTTAAAACAGCTTCCCTGCATTTATCAGTGGCAAGAGGTAAGAGGTAAATGTGATTAGGGGATGAAAACTGAAAGACAGTGATGGTTTAAGGGTGGGGGGGGGATTAATGGCTCTAGTTTTTGCAGCACTTCCTAAACTTATAAAAGGTTAAGATATTTTCACCCAAAATATAGTCACTACATTTAAGTATTTCCAGTTTGTTTAGGGTTCTTAGCTCTGTCAACAACACAGGATGGCTGATGCTCTGGTGGAGTTGAGGATGTTGGTTTCTCTCACACATTACCATTTCGGGAGAAAGTTGCCTCTGAGTGCTGACTTGAGAGATCAAAGTTAACTTTAAGTGAAACTGACACTGGGTAAGCGCTGAGAGGCAACTTTGCCCTACTATGTGTCTAGACAAGACCTGGGTCAAATATTAGTTGCAAATACTTTTAATATTTGTTTTAGCCTACTTTGTTGTGGGAAACCCCAGCCATGTGGCACTAGACAACACAATGAGTGCCGGAAAGTTCAGTTAATCACAGGAAAGTCTTTCATATTCAATTTCAATCAGGACTGGAGGGACAGTATTGGTTGATTCACAGGAGTCTCTCTCAGTCTATTTTTCCCATCTTGGCAATCAGCTCATCACAGATCTTGGTGAGTTCCTCGATCTCTTGATTCTGTGACAAAACAACAGAGCAAGATAAGGAGATAGGATCTCTGAGCATTACAATATGGCACAAATACATGATGTGGATGTTATAATGTGATTCCATATCATGTAAGTCATCTAGATTTAGATGGATAAGTGACCTTCTGCTGCAGGGCTCCTTCCAGAGACTCAACCCTCATCTGCTCCTTCCTCAGGCCGGCAGTCAGTGCTGTATTCTCTGCACTCGCCTTTGCACGCACCTGAGCGATCTCCTCATTGGCCCTGAAAGAGAGAGAGAAACAGACATTTTAAATAACAACATATTAACATTGTAAAAATTGATTTGATTTGACTGATTTGACGGGAATGATGAGATTTCCTTTTAATCCTACTTGTCTAGTTTCTCCTCAGCATGGATTTTGAGTGTCTGGTATCTCTGCTCCTCCTGTTTGACTCTGGACAGGTACTCCTGAGCACACTTCTTCAGCACCTCCTCATTCTGTATGGGAAACATATATAAATATATCAATCAACTCGACAGAGGGAGAACGAATTCTACAGAAAACAGGCATAACATTATATATCAACACATTATTATCCCCAGTCTTGTCTTAACAAGGAAAAATGGTGAGGCCCATCTTTGGCAAAACATTGAAGTAGTTGGTGTGGGTAAAATAAAAGCACGGGACAGCAGTATACTGTGTGCAGGCAATATCCTTTGAAATAGAGATGGAATCTCAGAAGAATACTGGCCCGATAAATAATCGTCCATAGGGTAGGTGATGAAAGAAATAAAAAACAATATTGGTTACTTTCCTACAAAGGTATTGCTAATGAAATAAAATACATAAAGTTAAGTAGAGGCATTCTCTGGCTGCTCAGAACATTATGGAAACATTATGTGGGGGGTGCTTTGATCAAGGGCACCTCGATGGCATTGTTGAGGGAGAGGACAACATTATTGAGTTTTCACAGCCAGATTTTTCCTCCTAGTCCGGGGATTCAAACCAGTGACCTAGTGGTCAAAAGCCTGATTCTCTCACCTCTAGGCTACCACCGCCCCGAATGATGGAATACCTAGAGTCCTCCAATTTCTACTACCTACCTACCCGATCATCTCAACACTTGAAAATGACACTTTCTTTGAACCCATCCTCTGACCCCTTACCTTCTTAAAGCCCTCCAGGGTGCTCTTCATGTTTTCATAGCGACGAAACAGGTCAGAGAGAGAGCGTTCCACAGAGTTCAGGTCTGCCAGAGCACCATCCTTCTCTGTAGTCACTGCCTGCAAAGACTTCTGGGAACTCAGGTTGTTGCGTTGCTCATCCTCTGAGAGGAGCAAAAGAGGAGAGTTTACTGTTGAGAGAGTGCTAGAAAGTTGTTTGTGATTCTTGTATTTTAATCAGATGACAGTGTTTGCATCTGATGTTGTCAGTTAGCTGAGCCCATTGTGGAAATGTAACATTGCAGTGACCAGTGAAACGTAGGGCTGGCAGTCTGCTCCCTGCCCCTGACCGTCACAGGTCAAATAGTTGTAGCATTGAAAAGTATTGGATTGTATATCCAACAGTTTCTCTCACCGATCATCTGAGCGATTGTCTTCTCATATTCTGCGACAATCTTCCTGTAATGAGAAAAACACCTGTGATGACCTAAACCTTATGAGAGGCCGTCTGGTTCTCAAATAGAACACATACATCACCATGCTTTTACCTAAGACTAGTACTGAGAACAGCTTTGGACCCCAAGTCCAAATCATCAAAAAGGTAAAGCAGTGCCCAGTAATGGTTTATTGGTTAAGACCCCTGTCTCAAGATCCAAATATTCCCCTGCTGACCTAGGATTGAATCCTGCAAGAGCCTCCTCTCCTGTGACACCCCTACTCTCCCTCCCTACTTTCCTCTTGTCTATACAGCAAAAAAGACTAAAGAGAGTGGACTGCTTACTCTCCTTTTCCAATTTATTGTGTTGAAGTTTCAGTCTATCAACCTTTCCTAAGACAACCCTCAAGTCAATCTGCCACGCTAAGCTCTCCAAGATGAAATGTTGAGTAACAAGTTTCTCCACCTCATCTCAATGACTTCTTGTCTGCTGTCATCGTACTTCCTCTTCCAATCGCTGGCCTCCACCTCTTTAGTGATGATCTGAAAGAAGACCTCCACTATGAGCTGAACTTTAAATACACAGAAACCTCAGCAACCACAGTCCACTGAGAAGAACAAACACGATACTGATGACATATTTGGTAGTGACTCAGAGATTGTAAAAGGGAGTGATGTACCTCCTCCCTGATAAGCGTGAGAACTGCCTGCTTCTCTGCCTCGCTGATACAGATGGAATCCAGAACCTGACTTCCTGTTTTCTGCGTCTCGCTTCCCCCCGATTTGTTGTTCTTCAGCTTGCAGGGGTCCTCGTACTGGTGAAAGTGGGAGAAGGAAATCATCAGTTACTGTGCATTCAGTAATATAGCCACCTAAACTCAGTAGTTTACCCACCTTTTCAAGCTGTTAGAAATTCTTTATGATAGAAATTCACAGAATGCATTACAGAAAGTAGCATCCCTCAACATGGAACACGTTGCATGAAACAAAATGATACTATTGTGAAATTAGATATGTTTTTATATACTGGTGATGGTTTGCCTCATGGTTAAGTTGCTCTGTACATTCTTGGTTGTTGATTCTAGGTTTTGTCTGAGTGACCTCCATAAGGGGCTCTAATGCACCAGTGTAATAATCATGTAATGCTGGACTGCAGTTTAGTGGTATTGGTAACGTGTTTCTGAAGTCTTCTCATCAGCTTGCCTTCATTCCCAATACTTCTGTTTCTCATCTTTCACATTATATCTCACTTTGCGCTCAATCATTGTTCTCAAACCACTTATTCCTGCTTCTACCTTCCCTCCCCCAACTCTCCTCTCTCTTCTTGTCCTTCCCTGGATTATGACAGTCATAATCTAATCTCTTGAATGATAATCCAAATCCTTCTGTCACCTGAGTAGATGTATATGGTGACAGACAGAAAGGACCTGTTGCTTTTCTAAAGCATGGGATGTAATGGAAT
This sequence comes from Monocentris japonica, assembly GCA_900323365.1. Lineage (NCBI taxonomy): Eukaryota > Metazoa > Chordata > Actinopteri > Trachichthyiformes > Monocentridae > Monocentris > Monocentris japonica. Next base: position 19,099 of record OOFE01030180.1, on the reverse strand, counting down.
TAGTTCCTCTATGTAGCGAGCTCAGTGTTACACTAGTAAACACTTTCTAACAACAGGATGTCAATATTTCAAGTCCTCAATATGTAATTTACTGAGCAAATGTCACAAATAGAAGACTTCATATGAAATATCAGGCTTAACGTGTATTTTCACTGCTTGTCAGTAGAGGTGACAAGGTGATAATGTACACAACCCTTACTGCCTCTCAGTCAGCATTAACGTGGCCATGTAATCATTACAATGATCAGTGACAAGTAGTGGTGGGAGAAGTCTGGGCTTGACAAGACCGTCTGCTCCCTGACAGTCACAGTTCAGTTGGAACAGTGAATAGTGCTCCAGCCCCACCTACTGGTAACTAGAGGGATCCTTCTTATTGTCATTGCAGGTGCTTTTGTTGTGTGGATGTCAAATCTAAAGCTGAAAAATGCTGCTATGTGACTGTGTGTTATTGTGATAATTGATAGTGTATAAATAGACGGCTCTGGGCCTGGTAGCACAACATTTTAACTACTCACCATAGAGCAGCAGTCTGACTGCTCGGGTCTGGATGTCACACTGCACTCTGGGCCTGGGAGATTACATATTAACACATTAAATATTAACGTACATACACGTGTTGGATAAGATTTTGTACACTACACAAGGTGCGCTTGAGTTTGATTTGGAAAATGGCGGTGACACAGATGGGCAGTTGTTATGACGGTTTTTAGATTTCCTTCAATTCTACACAATATTCTGATGATGTAGCGCTCTTCAACACAAACTGTTGGACACTTTTAAGTGAACTGCAAGAGATTCAGTGAGAAAAATTGCTGTAGCACTGTGCTATTAGCTATTAGACAGGATTTGAGACTTTACTAACTAGAATTCTTGTAAACTGATTCGTGCTACTCTTGTTTTGCCAACTAGTAATGATACCCAGGACTGTGTCTGTCAGCACAGCTGTTCCTCTTTGTTGCAGGAGCTGACTTCAGTCAACCCACTCAGCCAATCACATTCACAGGGCATGAAATCGAGGCGGAAGCAAAGGGAACAAGGACCAATGGGAATGTATTTTTGTTCCTGGACAATTGAGTTAACTCTTTGTGGAGCGGATGAAACTAGTTTGCTTCAACACAAATGGAATTATCAAACTGGTGTAGGGACAATTTTAGGTCATCAGAAACGTCCCAACAGTCCCCACCTGAATTAATGCCCATAAGGGAAGAGTTCAGGGTCAGTATTGTGCCTCGGGTAAAAGATGATTTATTTATGACCAGCAGGTGGCAGTATATGAGAAGTAAATATAATACAGTTTTACGATCGCTTACACACTAAAATTGAAAATAACACACAGTTAGTGAAACCTGACACTCAAGGAGCAAACCTCAGCCCAGATCTGCACAACTATAAGAACATTCTCAGCATCACACTTTTTGCAAAATACTACACAGTGTTTTGCAAAACACTTCTCTACATTAGACACAGAAATCTTACATGATGTCACTTCTTTGCCATTTCAAGGCACTGCCTTTCAAAATACCACACCTATGAACCAACAGATCAAACACGGCCATCAGGTACAGACACTTAGGTGCTTAATTGTAAACTCACCAATCAGGCGTAAGCACTACAAAAAGGCAACAGGTGAGTGTACCTGTCTTCAACAAAAATGGAAGGCAACGGTACAGTAAGAGGAACAGGGAGAGTGAAGATGAGAGGGGGAGCCCATGGAGGAAGAGTGGTAGGGAGAGGAAGAGGAAGAGGTAGAGGTAGACCTGGAGGAGGACAAGGACAAAGAAGACGAGGACCAAATTTATCAGATGAAACAACTTTTCTCTACTGTCTACAGTAAAATCAGTACAATGTAGCCTACTATATGCACTACATCAGTACTTTTTGGTACCCATTCACTTCATTCCATGTTTGAAACAATGCCTTGTACGCTGTCCTGTGACATTTTACATGTATTTTGATTGGTCTACATAGGATTGAGGGTCGAGAACGTCAAGGAGGAAGGGGCCCCATATTCTCAGAGGAACAAGAGAGAGCTATCGTAAACATGGTTTTGGCCAATAATGCGATACGCCTCAGAGAAATTCAAACAAACAACCTCAATGACCACACAGTTTTCAATAACGTCCATCAGGTCTCTCTATCAACACTGGGGCAATCCTTAAAAGACATCACATACAGATGAAACAACTCTGCCGAGTGCCATTTGAAAGAAATTCTGAGAGAGTAAAAGAATATGTGGAGGTCAGTAATGTCCTCTTCAGTATTGTGCACTGCACGCAGAACCTTTTTACATGTAACTTGAGAGTAGGCCTATACTGAACTACACAAAGTTGTCTTTTTTTCAGAAAGTTTTGCAAATGGATGCTGATGCAATCCCGCATGAGTTTATCTTCATAGATGCGGCTGGGTTTAACCTGACAAAAGTAAGAAGAAGAGGGAGAAACCTCATTGGCCACAGAGCTATTTTGAATGTCCCGGGCCAACGTGGTGGTAACATCACAATGTGCACTGCAATCACGCAGGGTCCTCCACCGCCATGCCAACTTAGGTCCTTACAACATGGCCCACATACTCACATTTTTAGACAGACTACACAACATCGTCACAGCAGAAGACCAAATGGATGCAGAGCAGATGAGATACATTGTCATCAATGTATCTTTCCACCGATCTGGTCCAAAAGGTTTCATCAGCATCCAAAATTTTCACTCCAATACCTCCCACCATACTCTCCCTTCCTTAACTCCATTGAGGAGTTTTTTTCGGCATGACGGTGGAAGGTTTATGATCTCCAACCCGATGTCAGGATACCCCTCATTCAAGCCTTGCAGGTGGCCTGCGACCAAATTGATGCAGGGTCTGTGCAAGGATGGATTCGCCAAGATTCTTCCCTCGCTGTCTTGTGAGAGAGGACATAGCCTGTGATGTGGACGAAGTGCTATGGCCAGATCCAGCTAGGCGAAGAGATGATGCTGAGGGTTTTTGTTTTAATTCATGCTTTCTTTTTTGTCTCCACAAATGTTTTTGTTGTGTTTATGGATTATATTCTATTTAGAATTGTTCTGTTCTGATTGTCAGTGCAAAATGCAACCTTTGGAAATGCATGGATGTATTGACTGATTTTACAATGTGGAGAGAAATAAATCTTTTTATCAGTGTGCAATACTGGTCTTGTGTTTGGTCAATATGTTCATGTACTTTACTCTAACAATATCTCTGAAAAAATCAAACCCAGACTATATCATTAGAAAAGTAGAAATGTTAAAAGTGTTTTAGATTGAGCACAGCAGTGGGTAACTGGTTCAAACAGAATCAGATTGTATGAACCATCTGTGTGCCATACGGTGACAAAATTGGGTTTTTATAAATTATCCTTTAGTTTTGAATGAAGTGTTTCATTTTGCAAAAGATCTAAAGTGTTCTGCTACTTATGTGTGTGGTTGTGTGAATTGTGTGTAGTGTTTTGACAAAATGAGCCCTCTTTTCAAAATCGTGTTTAAGCAGTCGTAAAAAACCAAATGTATACATTTCTCAGACAATATCAGCCTATCACCATGTGCCAAAGAACAGTCATAAATATGTATCTAAATGAGTGATTTTATCTAGTATTAAATCTTATTTTTCTTAAACCAACTGAGAAAAATCCACCCACAAGGTTTAGACAATTTCAATTGTCAATAAATAATCATGTTGGAAGAATTGTAATAAATAAAGTACCCTGATACTACTGGAGTGATCTTCCAAGATACTGTGATTTCAAGATACTGTCACAAAAGAAACTATAGGTGAATTTTTCTCACCCCATTGGTGAGAAAGATAGTATATATAAGAGAGTATAAATTACTTAAGACAGACATTTTTGCAGGATTCCTGCTGAAGTAACAAGCATGACACTTCTTATGATGACATACTTCCATGTGTGTACTGCACATTCACACTTGAGTGTAAGATAGTAGCAAGATGGATATGAGGTCTTCCAGCCGAGCCAGCAAAATGCTGATTTCTGCAGTAAAGTAACAATATGCCTATCTAAACAATATGGCCACGGGTAACTGCACTTGATGCCAATGCCACAACACAGAATCTCTGTAACAGTGAGGCCTACTGAGATCAGATCAGTCACTAACTAAAGTGGTGTCACATGTAGCCTGAAGGCACCTATGGTCCAGTGTAATCTGGCTGCTTTTTCTTTTTTTTTTATATGTGGGATTAATGATTAAACGTGTGTGTGTGTGTGTGTGTGTGTGTGACTGGGAGTACGCAGGCGTGCATGTAGGGGAGGGTGATGGGGCGGGGGGGTTGCATAGGTCTCTTTGTGCTCAGTTAAACAAAGATGACCTTCTCCCCATCTGACATTGATCGACCATGGCTGATTGTTTACCCAGAGGGAAACGAAAGCATACCATCATCAGCGTCAACAGTCATCTATCTGATCACTGTACAGTAGAAACCTCAGGCCCAAATCCCACTCAGTAAAGTAAAAGAGCTAGAAGCATGTAACTGAGTATCCCCCAGATATTCAGACATGATGAGCACAACACTGAATAAACACCATTGACCCTCTTACTCACTGTTTTGGTCCTTGTCTGGTTTGATGCTGACACTGCTCGCCAACTTCTCCTCGTCTGTGGCATGGCTTCCACCATGGTCATCCTTAAACACACACATATACTGTGTGTGACAATGCAGTAAACAGACAACATGACACATTCAAGAGCTAATATGACCACTATGGGTTAGTCAGATGTTGTAGCACTAGACACATGAGAAACACTACTAATCTTTACCTGCCCAATGTCCAGCTGGTTCTGCTTTACTTTACAGGAGTTCCTGAGTACAAGGAGGATGGAGGTCAATAACAATAACAACATCAGTGTTAACCCTAACCAGATCATAGGAGTGTGTGTGTGTGTGTGTGTGTGTGTGCACGCTGTCCAGCAGTATCTCACAGGGGCCCGAAGTGGACCCATGCATGCTGGGTGAGCATGTAAGCAGAGAAAGCAGCAGAGAAAGAAATCCTTATAGTCAGACCTCATTGCTTCGCTCTGTGTGCTGAATTACGCAGAAGAAAAAGCAGATTAATGAAATAGGCCGTTGCCAAATTGAAATAAGAGCAAGAACAGTTGCACAGAGCATTAGAAGGAATTACAAGGTTTCCCCTCACACTGTCTCTCTCTCAATTTCAATTCAATGGGCTTTATTGGCATGACATTGTTTTGAAAGCACTATTTTAAATAACAATAATGATTGTTATTTAATAATAAATGATAATGATAAAATATTAACAATATAAAAAAATAGGTTATGATATGGTACTAGTATACAAGTATCTACAATTAAGGGGAAAAATCGCCTCTCACTCTCTCTCTCACACGCACACACACACACAATCTATTTTCCACTCTTCCTACCACTTTTGTTTGTGTTTGAGGGGAAATTTAGGCGAGGTGGATGACACAGCAGGCTGTGGAGTTAGCCTGTCCTCTCTGAGAGAAACAAATGCTCTTGTATTTAGAACAGCTAGGATATCACCTAGAAAACACACACACACACACACACAATTCTACAGTACTTACAACAGAACACAGAGGAAATGGACTTGCTCAGCAGTCCTGATGCCACACAGAGAGGGGGAAACAGAATGACAGGTGGGGGAGGAAAAGGATAAGGAAAGACAGGAGAGGACAGGACAGGTAGGACAGGTTAGATAAAACACAAGGATCAGGGGCAGGGTTGTTATAGTTTACTAAATCTAAACTAACTAAACTAAAACTAAGACTGTGACACTGAATCAAAACAATAAAGGAAATGGAAATCAAATTAGGAAATAAAGTAAAAATGTAAATGAATGGAAATCATGAAACTATAATAACGCTGGTGAGGGATGCTTGGCTGGGCAGGGGAAAGATCAGATCATGTGGTTGTATGATGAGGAGAGGGAGCCAAGATGCACTGGTAGATACAGAGTGGTTGCTGTAGTTGGTTAAAATGGGAACACTTCCAGTTCTTCCAGACTAATTACATTTTCATGAAGCCTAATGATCCCTTAAAGGGCAATACCACTGAATTTTGGTACTTTGCTAAGCTAGTTCATTGTGCACAATAATGAGCATTTACTGCTGTTCCCTGGAGCAAGAAAAGAAAGAGCAGAATTTGTTCAGCTCCCAAAATCTGTGGGTCAGGTTAATCCAGTTGGAGCTTGCATGTAAGTGTAGCCATTGACTGAGGATCACTGATTATGATTGAAGAGGATTGATTTTATTGAAAGTGTAATGCATGTGAATCTTTAATGTGCTACTCACGTGATAATTGTCCTGGGTGACTGTCTCATTGACCCGTCATTCCCCTCCAGGTTCATGTTGCCATTGAGCAAGTCAGGGTCAACACAAAGGTCATGGTGGGGTTTCAAGATTGAGTCAGGGCTGGAGTCAGAGGTCATCAGAGCCTCGTCGTCCACCTCCGTAGGCTCGGGTCTGCTCAGGGGGGAGAGAACAGACAGCGATGGGGGCCGGAGGGCTTGAGGCTGGGGCAGAGGGGTGGACAGGGAGAGTCCCTCTCCAGGACTGGGTTTGGTGCTCAGGGTCAGGTTGAGGTTCTGGTCCAAACCAAAGCTGCTGTTGTTTGAGGAGGAGCTAGTGAGGTTGTTCAGGGTATCAACCTCTTGGGATGAGACAGGACGGACATCCTGGTTGTAGTTCTTGTCCAGGAAGAGGTGTGACATCAGCTGTCCATCATCTCTAGGAAGAACTGGGAAAAGGGGAGAAAACTGAGTCTTATTCCCGCCCCCAGCATCTCTGTCCTTCAAACAGCAAAGTCTAAACTCTCCAGCTAGCTAATGATTTTAGTTGTCGTTCAGGGATTTAACCTTGATGTAATGGCCTGTCCTCTCCTGTTTAGAACACTTGGCTTCTGGCTTCCTATCTGAACACTTAGAATAGCTCCTCACATCCTGTGTCCTCACACATCCGTTAAGAGCTAGCTAACAACCACAGCAGAAGGCTGAGTCAGACTGCTGCTGGTACACAGGACTCTGTTACTGAAAAATACACCCACACACAAGAAAACCCAGGAACAGAACTACACACAATAATAAAACTAAAAGACCCTCTCCTCTATTCACCTTCAAACTCACTCATTCACTTTCTTTCATTCCTTTTTTCTTCTCTCAACATGCACACACACACAAACATACACTGAATGGAGTCATTGTGGTTTCATCTTGTGTAGGTAACAGATTTTCACACAGTTTATCATGATGGGAGGCTGACGTGTGTCATTACATAACACACACAATTCATGTAAGTTTGAGAAAACATCTGCTCAATATCAAGGCACACACACACACATACACACACCCACATCCCTCAAAATCAGGGAATAGATCTAGAGGAACCACACCCTGCCCTGCAGAACAGGCACCGCCACGTGGCAAGAAACAAAAACAACATTAGGCTCTTTTACAGTTTCACAATTTAATGTAAGAGAGGAAAGGAAGTCAGAGAGAGCGAGTGAGAGACAAACAGATGTACAGGTAGACATATTGGTATCTAAGATGTCATGAACACCTCCAGCCCTGCTTCAACAGTAGATACAGTCATATTCTAGCATGTGGATGTGAATCCCTCTGAGCTGTTTGAGTCTAATTATAGTCAACCAGTTTCTTCACACAATCAATGTTTTATTTATCAAACTATTCCAAATTGTGGATGCACCATCTGACTAGTGTGAAAGGAAGACTGTTATTGCCTGAAAACCAGATGCAATACTGTGTGCAGTACACACGTCTAGTTTCACCTAGCCTAGCCATCCAAAATATGCAGACTGATAGAGATTGAGAATCTGAGTTTGCAAACATCAGCAATATTGTGATATTTGTTTCAGCACAGGGGCAGCACTCCATTACCCATTACCATGGCAACACTGAAACGGCCTCGTCTCATATCTGTGTGGGAGAAACCAGGACATGGGGGGGGGCATGGCTGGCTGTTTGTCGAGAAAAAGGAGAGAGGATCTCTCTGGGGACACAGCTTCAAAGATGCAGGAGCAACATCATCAAAGGTTGACATGTTTACATTCTGTGTTCAACATGGTGGGCAGCATGATGCTCCAGACATCGAGTGACATTTTAATATCAATAAATCATTACCACATTCATTTTGAGACATTAGTATAATTATCATGAACAAACAAGACCACCACTGAGAATGGCAGCATCTACCAGCATCTACACTGCATTTTACATTGTGTGCCACCAAATCAGATTTCGTGGGAAATCTGCTGGATTGCTTTACATCTCAAAACAGGAGGAGGACTAAAACTTTCAGAGCTTCTCAGAATAGCAGATGGTTTAACGACTGAAAGGCCATTGGAAAACAACACTTCCAACATGTTTTTTTTTATTTAGTGCAGTAAAACAAATGCACACTGAGAGACACGAAGGAGGGGGAGGAGGGCAAGTAGCAACATCCTCTTTACAACAGAAAGCAACCGGGCTCATGGGAAATGTGGTCTTAATTTTGAGAAACACTAACACTGGCGAGACATGTCTCGACCATGGTCTCATTTGTTCATGGGAATTATACCAACATATGACAATAAATTTGACAATGACATGTTCAAAAATGCTAGACGTAGCACCTTTACGCACCAAAGTTTCACACTAGGCAAAGCAGTTTGACCTGGCTCTCTCGTTTTACAGGGTCGACTTGTCAGATGTGAAAAGGGGTGTGTTCACACAATTAGAGCACCGGACTGGTCTGACAGTCAGGTAGCTCTGCAGTCTCACCTGTGTGGTTGGAGTTGTCCAGTTGGGTCAGCAGATTCACAACCCCTGGAGACTCTCTTTCTGGAGTCCCAAAGTTCCCCTCAGAGTCAGAACTATGGAGAGAGACAGATAGAGAGATATAAAGAGAGAGAGACATAAAGAGAGAGACAGAGGGAAAGAAATTAGAGCTGCATGGCAATATTTTGGCATGGTATCTGGAAGAAGTGATGAAATCTGGAGTTTGAAAATGAAAATGTGTGGAGACATATGAACTGAGATCTATAAAACAACTATTCTCAAAAAAAGATTTTGAGTATGAAATAAAAAATAATTAATTACTATTGATGTTTTGTACTAGAATGCTTGCACAATAACAGCCTAGCATCTTTGAGAGTGGAGGGAAATATTGATTGATCAATCTGAGAAATTGCACATAGATGCTACAAATAATATGTGTAAGTTTTGGTATTTCTTTTCCACTAAACAGTATCATTGCCCAATCTTTCAGCAAGTGAATAGTAGGCATAGGTTTACAAACATCAATCTCACAACTTCTGCTTTTCTTGAAGTGGCATGAAAACAATGGAGCTCAAAGAAGCTCAAACTAAATGAGCTGTTATTTTAAGGGAAGTCAAAGGAAGGGAGAGGAGGGGAAGTGAAGCCAGGGCCCTGCAAGGCCACCTGCATCCTTTGCCCCTCTCTAAGGACATGCACGCACACATGCACACGCGCGCAGTCTTTAGGTCTGCTGTCTCAGCTGCCAAGACACCCAGCCCAAATTTATTTCCTAACTGTGGAGAGTGAAAAAGCGAGTTTATGTGGGTGTGGGTGGGTGTGTGTGTACCCTTTCCCAGGCGCTTGAAGGCACATCAAAACGTCCACACTCTAATGAAAAACAGCTCAAAGGAACAAAGCCCACATCCCAATGCACAACCAACCCTTTCGCTCCCTCTCTGATACCAGCACACACACAAACATACACAGCGTTACACAACAGAACCATTAATCCTTACATAAATTTCCCACACACAAAGTACATCCACACAGAGAGCATCACGTCTGTGAAATGGTTATATGTGAATTTTGCTTTATTTTGTGAACGATCAGCATATAATATAATAGCATTTACAATCTCATTTCTCATTGTGGATTTTATGAATGCATACAGTACTTCCTACCGCATAGCCTACCCTGTACTTACCGGTGTAATGGTTTAGTCCAATCTAGGTAGGGCTGAGGAAAGTATAAAAGCTGGTCATTCTAACTTAAGTAAGAGAGAGAGGGTCGCAGCTTGCTGTGTTATGTTTCTTTCTTTTGTATTATTTTTGGTTCATAAAACCGCCACTCTTTTTGCATTATAACTCTGCCCTATGACTCCTTCAAGACAACAACATCCAAGTTTTTCCAGTGCCTAGCCACACTAGTATCCCTTTTGGTGGTGGTACAGACAGTAACTCTACAATGTCCCAGTGATGGCCCCTATGCTGCGGTCTTGGATGGTTACTTAGAAACTAGAAAAGGACAGAAAAAAATCCCAAATGCTTTAGAAACTGTGGCTCTCTTCCCTTCCCCCAACATTCAGCAACTGTTCCCCAACAGCCTCTCTCTCTCTCTAGACAGTCATTGTCTCAACAGTGTTTGTTCTCTCACAAGGAAATAGGACGATGCTAACGACAGTGCAGAGACCAGCAAAAAGGCAGTTTGAATGTCTTTATTTTGACTAAGAATCTGTTTTTAGCCAATGACAACACAACCCCGTCACTGGGATCCAGAGTAGGAAAGAATCTGAGATTATACCACACCAGCAATCAGCATGTGCCTGTATATATAATAACTGCAGATTCCCCTGAGTCATACTGACAGGTGGTGGATGTACACACACATACACACACACACTCAATCTTCTGGCGTCCACATGACAGTAAACACAGAAATTCTCTCTTTCCCTACCGGCCGTCCTTTCTCTCTGAGGTTTCCCACACTCACTTGGACATCATATTCAAGGGCTTTTCAAATTCTTATTTGACAAGAATTGGCATGTTTTGGGGTAAGACATGACATTAGTCAAAATTAGACTTCACAGAGGCCTATTCGTTTCACTCATGATGTTGTCAAGTCAAGAAATCCTAGTGAAATCATTCATTTTAAACCTGTTCATTTATCAACACAAATATCCATCACAAGAGAGTTCCAGAGAGCTGAAGCATACTGATGAATTTGGGTGCTATATTTTAATCAAGTACTTTCCAGGCCATTCCTTCATTTTCAAAAACTTGTTTTATTTTTCTCAAACCACCCACTTTGGAGAGTGGGAACCTGCATACAGTAACACACCCACCTGTACACCAAATCTCTCTCTCTCTCTCTCTCTCTCTCTCTCTCTCTCTCTCACACACACACACACACACACACACACACACACACACACACACACACACA
>OOFE01030178.1:126997-143786 GCA_900323365.1 Monocentris japonica | reverse complement strand
TCAAGACGTTAGCAGCAGATCCTTTAACTCCTGTATGTTGCGAGGTGGGGCCTCCATGGATCGGACTTGTTTTTCCAGCACATCCAACAGATGCTCTATCGGATTGAGATCTGGGGAATTTGGAGGCCAAGTCAACACCTTGAACTCTTTGTCATGTTCCTCAAACCATTCCTGAACAATTTTTGCAGTGTGGCAGGGCGCATTATCCTGCTGAAAGAGGCCACTACCATCAGGGAATACCGTTGCCATGAAGGGGTGTACTTGGTCTGCAACAATGCTTAGGTAGGTGGTACGTGTCAAAGTAACATCCACATGAATGCCAGGACCGAAGGTTTCCCAGCAGAACATTGCCCAAACTGCCTCCGCCGGCCTGCCTTCTTCCCATAGTGCATCCTGGTGCCATCTCTTCCCCAGGTAAACGACGCACACGCACCCGGCTATCCACATGATGTAAAAGAAAACGTGATTCATCAGACCAGGCCACCTTCTTTTGGTCTGCGGCTATGCAGCCCCATATGCAGCAAGCTGCAATGCACTGTGTGTTCTGACACCTTTCTATCATAGCCAGCATTAACTTTTTCAGCAATTTGTGCTACAGCAGCTCGTCTGTGGGATCGGACCAGACAGGCTAGCCTTCGCTCCCCACACGCATCAATGATCGTTGGGCGCCCATGACCCTGTCGCCGGTTCACCGGTTGTCCTTCCTTGAACCACTTTTGGTAGGTACTAACCACTCACAAGACCTGCCGTTTTGGAGATGCTCTGACCCAGTCGTCAGGCCATCACAATTTGGCCCTTGTCAAAGTCGCTCAGATCCTTACCCTTGCCCATTTTTCCTGCTTCCAACACATCAATTTCAAGAACTTTCACTTGCTTCCCAATATATCCCACCCCTTGACAGATGCCATTGTAACAAGATAATCGATGTTATTCACTTCACCTGTCGGTGGTTTTAATGTTGTGGCTGATCGGTGTATATATGTGGGAACAGCAGTAAACTTAATATAGGACACAAAAGTAGTAAGATCAAAAGAGAGAGTTAAATAGAGAGTTTATCTTTATGTTTGCATTGAACAAAGGAGCGCAGGGAGGATTTCACAGCAGAGGTCAAGCATTGAGTGTGTCAGTCAGAGGCCAGATATCCCAGGAGGGCCAAATGCCTGTGGGTATTATGACAAGCTATCCAAAGAAAGTGACCAGGGTCCACCAATAGGTGTCAGCCCTCTGTGTTTCCTGCATAAGGGCTGTCCCCAAATTTATCAAATATGGGGAGGTATAGTACCCTCACTTGGGATGGCTGGGTTGTGGCATCCTCTGGAGCATTCAGAACCAGGTCCAGCTTTGCCGGTGTTGTCTTGCTCTCTGTGCTGCCTCTTAGAGAGTTAAAAACAATCAGGAAAATATGATAACAATGTCTCACCTGATACTCATATGAGTTCATCAGGGGAGGCGGAGGGAAAGAACCTGGGGATGAAGGAAGACCACTTGACTCTTCAGCAGGTGGCGGAGGGGGAGGGTAGTCCACTGGGATAAAGACACACATGCCAAGAGAAACAAAAAAAAGAACAACAAACATTTGCTTTGTTTATCCAACATTTAAACTGTCACAATTCTAGAGGAACAGGCACTATATTAGTGAGATTAAATAAACAAGGATAATAGTGAGTTGATGAAAAATATTAATTTATCTTTTCAAATAAGTGTGAGATGTAAAATCAAATCAGACATTCAAAAAGAGGTTATACAGTACATCAGTGTGTAATTTATGTCTGTTATGTCATTTTGTTGTCAATTTATGTCTGTCCATCACACAACAGAGAGAGAAACAGAGGGAAAGGGACAAAGAAATGGAGACTCATCATCCCACACCAATGGATTGACACACATAATTGCAACAATTTGGTTAACTAAGAGGTTCTAATCTGGAGTAAGCATGTGTTTTTGCCTGAGATTGGAAATGTAAATGTTGTGTTACGAATGGGTTAGACTAGGTGTTTGTTCTGCCAGGAGAAAATAAACAAGCCAAATTTGTAGTTCTAAAGTCCACACTAATCCAAGGATTGCATCCAACCACATGTTTCAGACAGGATAAGGAGTTACGTGCCAAATTAAATTCTGATTTGGCTTCTCTCGGCACAGGACTTAGGATTGAATCATTTGACCATGTACTTCTAAGTACCAAACCAGACATGAGCTTTGCAAATTAAAGGCTTTTATGGGACGTAATGGGAATTTGTTCCAATGCTAGACTTTGATGAGTCCTGTTCATAAATTCCATTTGCTTTCCATGGCTTTTATCTGTTTTCATTAGAATCTAATTGATGTCATCAATGTAGTTTATCCAACTCTGCTGACCAAATTAATTAAGCGTGGTTTTCAGTTGCAGAAAAAAAAGAGAGAAACCGTGCAGCATGGTTAAAATCGGACACATGTCTGCGTCTTCAGCATTACAACATTTCAGAAATTGTGAGCATGGCATTAAACATTCCCTCTGGGTGCTTGGAGCCTCCATGTGAATTGTTTATATAATAACCTTGTGACCTCCACTAAAACTCCACAGTGTAACAGCTCCTCTAAACCTCTGGGAAAGAAAATAAAATATGCTGCTCAACAACAAGACACTAGCCTAGTCCTCCCTTCCCTGCAATGATGCTCGCTCCAGCACATATCCTTTTTTCCATAATATAAGTCACTTGTAAGTTGTGGCTTACAGAAAATTAAAACATTGAGTTTCATGTACATCTCTCTCTACCATCAAATTTGTTTTGGATTTATCATTTCAGGAAACATGAAAGTTGTAAATATTTCAGAGATGCATGTTTTATTGAAAAGGTCTTACAGTAATGTACGTGGAGCAGTGGAAAGCAAGCGTTGGGGGATGGGGTAGGGGTCATTAAGTATCTTTGCTTAAGGTATGCAGTTCAGACATCAGAAACAAGTTTCGATTTGAGCCCGGTGCAGGTATGTGGTGATTCTTCCTATCAATGTAAAGGCATTACGGTTATTTAGAGTAAGCTATTAATTGCAATTAAGTGGGAATAGGAATTGATTGTGATAATATGACAGCTCTGGTCTTAACTGGATTTGGTAAAATTATGACCTCCCAACAAGCTTCTACTGGCCATTCTGAGATTAATCAATTTTGCAACTGCCAACAGAGAAGCCATCAATGTAATTTATACAGTATATGTTCCCAAGAGCTTGCATAAGAACACTGACACAATTTCTAATTTCCATCTGTGACACATGCTTGCTATGTAACAGTGCATAATGCATGCATCATTAAGACTACCTATGAATGTTTACAGTAGAAACGAGGACAACATTTTTTATAAACCTTAACACACTTGACACAGGAAAGAAGATTTTACTCCATGAGTTGTGAGACAACTCTGAAATGGTGAGAGAACAAAGAACCATGTGGGTTGCTAAACAACACTGATGAAAACAAAAATGTGCAAGAGAAAGATTTTAAGATATTCTAAATACTAGAGTAATACCAGAGTAATATCTACCTGCATCTGTTAGGATGAAGCCTAGAAACCCATTTTAACCATCTCTCTGCACATTCCTGGATGGGTAAAATTAACCAAACTGAGTCAGCCTTCGAGAGCATTGTAAACGAGCTACACCACCACTGTCACCTCTGCTCAGCTGGACTCCCTAGAGTTTGTATACCATGCCGTTAGAAGGGTTGATGATGCAAAACTGTTCATTCTAGACACCATAAACAAACAGGGTCCAAAAACATCTGTGAAACTCATTTAACACAGTACAGCCTCATATTCTGGCAGACAAACTCCTGAACCGCTTTCATCTGGATCATAGGTTAATCATATGGATTATGGACTTCCTTACACACTGAAGACAGAGTGCTAGTCAACAACATCTACAGTACTCAGATCTGCTCCACACCCCTACAGACTCCCCCCAGGGTTGTGTCCTCTCACCTCTGCTCTTCATCCTCTACACTCATTTGTTTGCAGACACTGTGCTCCTTTCTCTGCTGTCCAGCCCCAATCAAGATCACAGGCCTGCCCCCGATGAGTTGGTGGTGTGACAGCTCTTGCCATGAGTTGAATGCTGGACCAAGACCAAGGAGACCATGGAGATAGTGATGGTGGCTTCTTCCAGAGGGGTCCCAAACTACAACTATGCTCATCCATGGGGAGCCAGTGGAGGGTGTACAACAATAGAAGTACCTGACTACTGTAACTTATGACAGACTAAGGTTTGAAACTAACACAGAGGAGATACTGGAGAAATGCTAGCAATGCCAGTACTTCCTGAGGAAGCTCAACTTCCTCTTCTCCAACAATTGGACCTCAGTACCTCACAACTGCCCCCACTTCCCCACTCCTCCCATGACTGGACATACCTCCCCCCACCAATCCCACCCCACCTTTGGTCGGTTTTCATTATGTCATTATGTCACCCATTATATCATTGAGGACAGTTAAGCACACCACTAAGGAACTCAAATTCACCACAAATCCACTGTATTAAAAGCATACTGTGGCAGACTGGGGGTGTTCCTCCCTGCATCTGGTACCGCTGTGGCAAATTAAGACTGATTGGCCAATTGCAGTCAGACACTATTTTATCAGTGTCTGGGCCAACCTGAGGGGCAGCTGGAAAGCTGTCCTGATAGCTTTGGGGCCAGAAGTTGACCTGTGTTTGGAGCTGAAGGCTGACCTAGAAGACGAAGCGGGAGGTGCGCCGACTGGGGGACTGAGCATCTCCTGTGTCCGTGTCTCTGCCTGTTGCAGCCCCGGGGGTAAGTCCGCTACATATACCAAACCAGCAATTTGCAATCTTGGCCCTTTGACAGAAATTTGTCAGTGAGCCCCTTTCGATTCCTGGTCAGACAATACATTTAATCATAAATGAGTCTCCGTTCTCTTGAATGAAGCCAAATTTGTGGTAATTAAACCTCTGCTTGAGAGGCACAACCTTTATCTAAAGAGTCTAAAAGATACTACCCCAGGCTTCTTTCAAATATAAGTTTCTTTCCAATTTTCCAATAGGTTTTTGTGGTACATATGACATTTAAATCTCAGCATTGCACTGGGAGAGCTCTCAAAATTTTTAATTATCTTATTGCATCACACCATAATTCTATACTCATTGGAATACTCTTTAACCAGAGTGCTACTGTTGACATTGTAGGCAATAAAATCATGTTTCAAAGTCATTAATGCTATTGGGATCCATGGGTCAGCCCTATCATGGTTTAGATCTACCTCAACAAATAGATTTCATTTGCATCATACAGATATCATGAATGTATTTGTTGGCATATCAAGATGATATATATATATATATATATGAAATACCAATTCTATTCCAAAACAATGCATATAAATTTAGGGGGGAAAAGCATTACCTGAAGCGCATCATTCATTGTCTCTAAAATGTAGACTAGATCCAGTCTATAGAACCAACAAAGGTATGAGTAGGTACCACCTTTTGGATACCTCACTTTGGAACAAAACTGCTCATGTCAGATTTCACTGCTATGCAGATGATACAAAACTCAGGCAAAACTAAATATAACCAAAGTTAAGGTGTACTGACACAAGTTTCAGACTCCATTTGAAGTTCTACTAATGAAAAAAAAGAGAAGACATAGATTTGAGGAGACAGATATTTTTGTCACAATTCTGTTTCCACCACTGCCCTTTGGGCAGACATAACTGTGATAAAATGCAAGTCAGGCAGTTTTATGACTTAAAGTGATTTGTAACAGATTTTTGAAAAGTGCCACATTATTATTATTATTATTATTATTATTATTATTATTATTATTCACTCAAAGTCACACTTGATTATATATCAGTGCAGGTAATGGAATGTCCCACGACAATTAAAATTCTACAGTAAATCCTAGGCACATTATATGCAAGCCAGTTCACAACAAATAACCAGTGTATATGCCGGGATTTGTGTGTGAAAGGGGTATTAGATGGTCGCATTTTAACATCTATTCAAATATCTTCATCCTGAGTAAAATGTCCTGAGAATGTGTTATGAAATGCACTTGAAACTGAAATAAACCTCACTTTACAGTATACAGGATAATATAGATGGGTTTGGGCAGTTAAGAGCTTTTTGTTCTAAGGGTGTGCAGTGCTTGTTCTAAACCACTATGAGCTAAGCTGAATGAGGATGGCTTCTGTGCTATGAATGAAGCTGGCTCCATTTGCGACAATAGGGAATTGAAGGCTCCAAGTGAGCACTAATGAGAGAAGCAGCAGGAACACCTACTTAATACGACAACTTCCCCTCTCTTTATTGAGCAATTACTTTTAAGTAGCTGCTTTGTGAACAAGGAATCCTAATCAGTAATTAAAGTTATTTGAGAGGCCATAAGAGGTATAATTGGTTATCGAGAACTCAAGTATTGTTAGGAGGATGACAAAGGGCCGGAGATGGATCCAGCTGTGAAACAGCGAACAAGATTAAACATTATTTTTCAAGTAAGTGTTACATTTATATACACATTCAAAGGACTGTATGTGATCAATGTTTAGAAATGGAAATATGGTACAATAGTGTCTTGTGAAGTGACTTTCCCTTTGAATATGATCACAAATTCAGTTAACAAAAAGGAGCTACAGTACACATGGTTATTGACAACCAGTTTCCAGGAATCAGAAATTAAGTAGAGCATTACTCAAAGAAAAAACGTTTTAAGAAACTTCCCAAGGTTGCAACCGAGAGTGTTCTGTAAATATTCCTCTATCCTGTGCTATAGTGTAATTGCTACAGATTAGTAGATTCTTTGGGGGAAGAGGATTGTATGTATACTGAAGGGTGAGCATAAGTTTACAGATTCACATGTGCGCAATATTATCTGAATTGCACGTGTGGAAGCATCGTCCATCTGGCCTTTTTGGACTTAGGACAAAGCTTGGCACAGAATATAACTGCCTTCCACAATTATGCATTGAGCAATTCAGTGAAGGAAATATCTTTTAACACAAGAGCACAAGGGGTAACAGTGAAGAAACCTCAAACCCAGGGAGTGAGTTTACTCCCATCACTGAAAAGAACCGCACATTGCTTGCCTGTGTGTTTGGGTGCACAGCACATAGATTATCTCCCTCCATATGAACTTGATTTATTGCTGAAAGCTTGAGTTGCTGGTGTCTGTTGCCATTTACTGCAGCAAGCAAAAAAAAGTGGAAGAGCCTTGTGACTGTGGGGGGGGGCACATATGTCACGTAATGTTAACAGCTCTATTCCAGAGTAGCATTAGAGCCCCCAGCAAGGTATTGGGATGCCCAGTTAAGTAGGAACTTCTGCATTACCTGACCCATAAAACAAAGTTGTTCGGGCATGAATGCACCGTTTTTTTATACTTCAACAAATCTGTAATCTGAGGAGACAAAATGCAGTTAAAAGTAATCCTTAGTTTAAAACAAAATCTGAGAAATGGCTATATTCAGTAGCAAAAACCTATAATTCTTTCCAGACAAAATGGATAAAGTGTTTTAAGACCAGGGTATAATTTTGAATGTTTTATCTCTACATAGCCCATTCCAAATGTGCTGTGGCAGAGAGGTTGAGAGCACATTGTTTTGACATAATTATGGAGCAGTTTTATTCTACCTTCCGCTGAAGAAGAGCAGCTGAGCCCTGCTCTTAATTAGCATTGATATGTATAGAAGAGTGATTTATGACTTTTGGTTGGAGATGCAAGTGATGGATTTGAGGTCTTTGGAGATATACTTGTTTTAAGTGTAAAGGAGCAGACCAAATTGGCTTCTGCCGGTTTAAGTAAGATTCCCACGGGACGTGAAATTGAGTTGAAGATTTAACCGAAAAATAGAAGAATTACATTATTATATAAAACCAAAGAAACAAATGCACTGAAGACGTGAAGTGTTTAAAATCCAAGCAAGCCTTTACATACACCGATCAACCTTAACATTAAAACCATTCAGCGGTGGACAGGGGTCAGCATGGGCACTCTGACCGGTCTGCGGCTACGCAGCCCCATACGCAGCAAGCTGCGATGCACTGTGTGTTCTGACACCTTTCTATCATAGCCAGCATTTACTTTTTCAGCAATTTGTGCTACAGTAGCTCTTCTGTGGGATCGGACCAGACGAGCTAGCCTTCGCTCCCCATGCGCATCAATGAGCCTTGAGCGCCCATGACCCTGTCGCCCGTTCACCGGTTGTCCTTCCTTGGACCACTTTAGGTAGGTACTACCCACTGCATACCGGGAACACCCCACAAGACCTGCCGTTTTGGAGATGCTCTGACCCAGTCGTCTTGCCACAATTTGTCACAATTTGGCCCTTGTCAAAGTCGCTCAGATCCTTACCCATGCCCATTTTTCTGCTTCCAACACATCAACTTCAAGAACTGACTGTTCACTTGCTTCCCAATATATCCCACCCCTTGACAGGTGCCACTGTAACGAGATAATCGATGTCATTCACTTCACCTGTAAGTGGTTTTAATGTTATGGCTGATCGGTGTATATACATGATATTTGGAACAATGGACTGAACAATCTGCCTTAAAATGTGATATTGAGTAAGGTTTGCTGATGATTTAAAGGATGATTCATCAAAGGTTTCCACCTTTGATGAATCAGAGAAGCCTTGCTGTCATTTCTTATTGACAAATGGGAAAGTGTAAGAAGAGCCTCTTCAACAGAAAATCCAGACAGTCAAGTGCCAAACCAAGTCAAAGTCACTACTGCTGTGTGCACTCAGTGAGGCAGAATTTCATGACATGCAACCTCTCCAACTTACTTTCAGGCATGCTGAGGATTTATGGTAATGTAATCCGGGTCATTCTACACCTTAAGTGTCAAAGGGTAGGTGAGGTAGCACCTACCCTTATAGTAAGTTTATCTGAGGACACAGGAGACCCATTGGACCTGAACATTTTATACTTACTTCTCATATCCTATTAAAAAGGCTTGAACAGTGAACTTTTAAAAGGTATGTATTATGCTAAGTACAGATCCTGTACAGTCTCATGGCACATTTGTGGCAATGATATATATGATATATAATTCTATATATAATTATCAGGCTTTTATAATGTGATCTCAGCTCTCTGGCTCCTTAGTTTATCAATTGTAAACTCTTACATGGAGAATAGTTTAACATTAGACTAGTTAATGTTAGCAGCTGAGCATTATCAAACATAGCTGATAACATATTACATATATATATTTCCATATTACACATATAGAAAACTGCTATGACAAAGTGATTTATTATAAAATGGCAGAGAATGTGTTGTCTTATGGTCATAAAGAGATTTAGCTTTATATACTGTATATACAGTATATCACTGTATGACAGCAGTCCACACAAACAAATAGACAAAAACCCAGAAGTAAGTTCCCCCGTGTGAAATTTACATTTTCTCATCCTTTTTCAGCATCACAACTTTTACTTCCTTCCTTTAGATACTGCGAAAAGAACTGACATGATTTGCAGAAAATAATTTTTATGATACTGTGAAAAGTTTGATAGTGCCTGGGTATAGAGGAGTGAAGTGTCACTTTGGCTGCCTAACCTGGCTTTTGCACTGATGTAAACCCAACGATAGACACAATGTTATATAATGTTAAAAATGATATGAATAATGACAAAGAATGAAACACATACACTTTTAAACAAACAAATGAAAAATCAAAGTTCAGTTATGCATACTGTGCACACTGTGCAAGTAGTTGAGGTCTGTGCTCTACTTAGATAAAAGTGGCCTTTGCGCTCACAGCATAAGCCTGTGGTTTCTATGGGGACACTGACATACTCATTGGTGGATTTCCTGTAAATTCTCATGGTGACACCCATGCAGGGACTCTGACATAACAACCGGTAGTCAGTTTGCTTCTGGGCAGTCAAGCAGGGAGGAATGAAAACAGCTTATGCACATGTTTAACACTTTTGAATTGCTCTGAGCAAACAAGAGCAAACAATTAGTGGGTTTCTGGGAAGTTGTGAAAAGTTATATCTAAAACAGCACTTCTGAGATGTTTTTGTTTCACTAGAATCATCCTGCTACTTAAATCCATTAAGCATGGTAATCAGCGGCCAGACCTCATGAGACAACACAGTATATTATGGTCACACAATGAATTCACAGTATAAAGTTTTGTGGTCTTGAGGTATTCAGAATAAATCTTATTTGCAGAATATTAAGTTACAGACTTAAGTATTAAGTATTTAACAGTATAATATTCTGAATAAACCTGTAGATATTGGCGCTCTTGAGTCTGATTTTGTTTTTATTCTTTACACACACAGTGAATCATTTTCCTTACAGTGCCTGTCACCCTGCTTTGGCAACACCATGTGGATGTCTTCATTCAGCCCACATAGAAAACATTTACCCCTTTTTAAAGCTTGATTAGGATCATTCTTAACAGACATTTGAGTAGTTGTTTTAAACAAATGCCAAAATTATAAATGGTGAATCAAACAATAATGCAATGGAAGAGCTTCAGAGCAAAGTATTGATTAGAAAGCTGTACACAATTAATTGAATAAAGTACAACTCACTTTTGACTGGCATCAAAAGAATTTCTGGCACAGTTATAGATGGGCAAACTGCTACTGCCCAGTTTCCATTAGTTTGTCCTCTGTAGTTTATTTCTGTCCTAGGATTAATGGAAATCAAAAAAAGTGTTTCTTCTAAATTAAGAGTCAACAGTCCAACTGAATCCCCAATCTGTCTAGGGAAGATGACCTTTGTCCACAACATCATGTTTTACACTCTCTCAGAAGGTAGTTTACACAGACATGGAGATGTCCCAGAGAGCACTGGGTTGACACTAATTAGCCATTCCCATGTGTTGATCTATGCAGACAGCTGCATTGAAATCCAATAACACTTGTTCAATGAATGTTACTCAGGATCAATTTCTATGACTTTGAATAAAGCCAAAAAGAGGGAAAGGGAGAAAGTAAACTATTAGTATGCAGTAGAGATGATGAATCTCTCCTTCTTACACTGATTCAATATGAATCTTGATACATAGTTAGTGAGTCAATACAGGAAAGATATCTTTGAGTAGGTCAACAAGATATGATTCGATATAATACGATTCAATTTGGTTGAGTGCCATGAAGAGAAATCCAGAGTTTACTTATTATGATGTCAACACAAAACTCATGGGGTAATCAATTATCCAGCTAAACATGCAATATAGGTCACATTTTTGATCAATTGAACACTTTACTGTACATAATATACCTATGTTTGATGTTCCTCTAGAGCCTGACAACATAAATAAACTTTTCAATGTCCCCTATATGTTACATTCTTTCAGCAGTGGGAAAATTGCTTTATCGGGTAGTTTCACAGTGGGGAGAGACAAGAAGGAGAGATAGAGGAGGATGACGTGACAAAGGTCTGTAAAGGCCGGATTCGAACCTGGACACCACAGGCACATGGTATGCAGCTTAGACAACCGAGCCACCAGAATTAATCCTTAGAATATGAAGCACCCAAATAGAACCACTGTGGAAGTGAAGGTGTTTCTGTAAATTAAACAGGTTGTGACTGATTGCAATGATAGAATAATAGAATAAAACACAACACTTTTTTGTGGCTAACATTGCAATGCTTGGTTTGCTATGACACATAAACTTAAATATATCACTAAATGTATATGTGTTAAGTGTGGAAAAGGATGAGAATAATAATCATGAGCAAACCAAGTCTCCAGACAAGTTAAATCATGGCTTCAAATGAGTTTGAAAGCGTGAACACTTCCAAGTCGTTGCTTTGAGCCATCAAGTCGTTCCAACAAATATCCTTTATCATATGAAAGCATCATAAACTACAGCCACATTCACAAAGGGAGGGGGGCTAGTTGGAGTAGAGTGTGACATGAAGTGAGAAAAAAATATGCAAAAGGAGGAAACAGGAACAGAGAAATCAATATTCACAAATTTGACTTTTGAATCAACAGACTGGCGATAGGATTTATTAACGGCACCCTCCAACCTTCACATACAGTAGTTCCATATGTTTAAATCGGTACAGCTGTATGTTGCACAGCTGACTCGGTCTTCCAAATTTGATTTGGATAATCATTGCAACCCTCGTATGCAGTATTTTCATTCTCCTTTTCAAATTCCCTAAAACTTGCAAAAATCCAGCGCTTTTTTAAGTTTAGAGGTTGCAGCAAAGGACCTGCATCAAAGAACTCCGGAGCATTTGCTGCTCTACATGGTACCTTTCATTTTCAATCTTGCAAAGCAATCTTGATGGACTTTCTTCCTACTTGTACCATATCAGATAATCTTAAACCCTTGAGCATCTAAAATCTGATCTGGTGTAAGGAATTTTGAGTATAAGGTCTCTGTCTGAGACTTATATGTCTTTTACTTCCTCCTGCTGGGGTTTTAATCAGGGCAGGTTCTTCTAAGAGACTAACCATGCACCACCCCCATCTGCACTGGCCCCTTTGTCCAACCGGAAAGCATGGCCTCAGGCTCCTCAGTCTGCCCTTGATGCAGGCCTCAGATAGACAAAAGACAACAAGGCACTGTGCCAAATTGAGTTGGCCCTAATTTTTATGCTAATCCTCAATTTTACATCAGACTGTCATCACGTTTGATATAAAACAAAAAAATTAAAAAAGGACCCCAGATAATCTGTTCATACAGATGTCTTATCCGCTGATGGGGGGAGATGTCTGGAGTTGGCTTTACATCTTTTCCTGTTCAAAATGCTGACAACAACCAATAACCATCATCATCCAAAGGAGTGTTAGTTGTTGTATTAGTGAAAAATAATGCTACAGCTAGCCTTCAAAAGTATTACAAATACAATATTTTTCATCAATTCAATTGACTTGCACCACAAGATTTTATTGAGTTATTGTAAAAATAGCATACATAAAATAGACATTTAAGTTCATGTCTTTCCAGTGTTCCCTCCATCTTCCACATTTCAGTCACCATAGCTACTGTACTTGACCTATACGTTGTAATCACCGTCTGAGTAACATATTCAACATTGAATTCATTCAGCTCTACTGAATCAGTCTTTTCTGAAGTCAGATAGTAACCAGGGTTGTGTAACATGAGAAAATACAAGTTTGATGTTTTTTTATTCATAAAAGTAAAGCAATTTACTCATCTTTTTAATTTACGTACCCACCCCATACCCCCCAAATATTGTTTCATGTAATCCTCTTAATGCCCTGACAATAGAGAATTATGAAAAACAAGATAGCAGCGATGTGTCTGGATTAAATGTTGTAAAATGACATTTTGGGATTACAAGGCTCTAAAGATGAAATAAATCATATGAAAATGTTCAACTGGGTATGACGATGTAACTTTTAAATGGCAAAGAATCTGTCTACATTTTAACTATGGCAGGGAGGCCCCATTTTTAGGTATGATATTACACTTTGAGTTATTGTTTTTCTGCGGTCATTCTGAGTCATATGATCCTGGAAAAACCCAAGGTGTGCCAGTGTGGTTTTTGGTTGATAACATATATCAACTGTAATGCAAACAATATTCTTCCTGCTGAGCGCCGTGATTAAAGCAATACTTATTTGCAAACCCACTGACAGTTATCAGCGCTCATGTCTGTATGGAACAAAAGAAATGGAGAAATGGAGACTTTGTACTGGACATTTGGACATTTAACGAATGACAAGGATTTGTGTATATTTGATGGAGATTTAAACTGCATGGGAACCCATGAGCCAATTGTACAATAAAGCTTTGACTCATATATCCAATAGCACAAACAAATATTACAGGTGAGTAAATAGTAGTAGAGAAAAATACACAAATGAGCTAAACAATCTGTAACACCAGTGATTTGCTTTAATAAACTAAATCTACTAAACAACTGGACTATTAAGTGTTGTGATGATCACATGTCAATAATATACTGCTTGTACTTGCACATACAGCTGTCATATGCTGTCACAACCTGCACATATTGCTGTCATGTAGTGTGTCACTGAGCATTAAGGTGATAGGTTATAAAATACGAGTTATAATAAGTTTTCCCATGTATTATTGTCTCTTGGGTTATACAGGTATATTCTAGTTGTGATCAAATTCTGGGAAGTAACCAATGTGACTACTGAGTTAAAGTGGTGAAAGCTTACATCTTACAGCACATTACTCCCCACGGGGTAGGAGGATGTCACGTCATCCTCCTCCTCAAATTACTTATTTTAGTGCATTTGTACACTTTGTACTTACATTATTTACTTTTCCATGAGATATTACACAGGTTAATACCATGGATACCTACAATTAAGTTGAAGCTACATTGAAGTTGATACAGCTATACTGAGGAAGATGAATACAGCTACATACCGTAATTGCAACAGCTTATTATAAATATGATCAGTCCCATCTTGTTCAAACTGGCGTATGACTGAATGACAAAGCTAATTTTACATAGTTGCATGTGATCAAAATCTCAGTGTAGTGTATGCAGGAGACATCAACCCCCCCCTTCGGACCATACAGAATACACATCAACACCCAAAGACTAACACATTCCTCTCCCTGGGCCTTTCTATGAGGTCAAGACCCCTGCTGTGCTCCCAGGAACCCAAGGAACCCACCTTGGCAGCAAAAGGTGGAGTGCCACCATAAAACCGTCAAAAGTAGCACTTTGCAGGTTTGACCAGCCAGCTTCAGTGCCATTAGGAGATGGGACCAATTACACAGGCCGCGGAAATTTACAGACCCTTGGCATTCCAAGAGCAACACGAAGCAAGAGAACAAAGGAACTCTGCAATGTACTGTAAAAATGTGCCTTCTGTGTTCTCTTAGATAAAAGCTTCACATCCTGTGGCAGATGATGTACCTTACTCTCTCATGTATTTTCTCTATTATTCAAGGCACACAGAGTGACCTTTTATTTACTCGCCAGTATTTTATGGTAAGACAGTGATGTTTGGTGCCATACAAATCCGTTTGCTTTAAGATGATTAAATATCACTTGCATCCCCATGTGATCAAGTAAGATGATGTTTGCTGAACCTGAGCTGGAAATGCAGTTTTAGGGAATGGTGATCACCAGTCATCAGGATGTAAATCTGAGACCTGCAAATGAGGGAAACACCTACCCTGCTGACATACCATAAAACCCTCTCAGCCCTGAACTCAAGAAAACTCAAATGAACTTGAACGAACAAAGAACAACTGAGAACAATTCTCACAACGAAACTTCTTAAGTTTGAATCTAGCTCTAAGATCTTCTCCAAGCTCAACTACCAGATCAGCTCTACAGTGAATCTCGATGAGGCGCCTGATCGAATTGACCTGATCCAGAAGATCCAGACAGAAGACTCCGAAACATCAACCTCTCCTTCTATCTCCACTGAGGTGAACTGCTTGTGCAACGGTTCTGACGGACAATGGCTCCCAGACAGCACTCCACTACTACCCTCCGGACCTTGACTGGGCCAGACCGACACGTGCTTGTGTTTACAAATCTACTGCGACTGCGTGACGGTTACCACAGAGACGAAGATGCCACTGACGCACTACAAACCAGACGGTAACCAACTTTCTTGTCAAGAGTCAAGAGTCAAGAAGAGTCAAGAAGTCAGAACTTCATTTGTCACATACGCATACAGGATGTGCAGTGAAATGAAAAAGTGGCAATGCTCACGGGATTGTGCAAAAAAACAAGTTTAAAAAAAAACAATATTTACAGCAAAAAACAAAGCACACTATTTACAATAGGTATCAAAATATAGAATATAAAATATAAATCTTGTTGATGCACGGGTGATGCAAAGGCAGTGTTGAACTGTGAAAGTGAGGTTAGAACATCCTCTCTCTCACCACTATTCTCTGTCCTTTCCATTCTATCCATTCTTTCCAACTGTCAGCTGTCCACCAAACCGTTCTTCGCTATCGCCATATTACCACAGTTAGACTCATTACTGCTCAGGTTGCTTTGTCTGTGCCAAGTTCCTCGCCATTGTTACATGCCATATCATTTGCCACTGTTGCGTGCCATATCATTTGCCAGTCTTTCTTGCCATAATTTGTTTTAGCTTTAGTATACCTTTATCCATCTATTATTATGATTTGTGTTTAATTAGTGAATAAACCATTGCATTTATAAACAATTGACTATTGTGTGTAATCGATATATCCTGGACATGATGGTAGAAAAATCACTGAAATCCAGGGCTCACCTCTTTTGATTATTAGACTGATATCATTATAAAGAGACTATTCCAGTGTAAACTGGTGGTGCCCCACAAGTGTTAATTAATAAGATATTGATTACTAAGAACTATAATAACTGTCAATTTTCCAGAATTGATCAAATAGTCTCATATTTCATAGCAAAGCAACATGCTACATCAGTATTCGGTGATACTGTTTATGGATGTTATACATTTAGAAATTTTATGAAATAAAGTTTACAACCATAGCGTTTGATCAGGAGGGAGCCACACAAAACAAATTTTGCTTAGGGCAACTAAAACCTCAAGGGTGGTGCTGCTTTGTATCATTAGTGAGCACAGTTCAAGAAGCAATAGTCCATGAAAAACTTTTACAAAGCTACCAAGTGGAGTGTAAGGCAGGTAAAAGTAAGGAAAGATGGCCACAAATTCAAACCACAACCCCCCGGAGGACAACAGTGTTTACAACCTCTCTGCTTGCTGAATTTCATAACCGTTTCCTCTGTTTTGGAAATCTAGGGCTCTCAAGGGGGTTTGGGGGTAGAGGTGAAGATATGGGTAATGCTCAAATTGCAACACATGTACCAGATACCTGGGAGGGGAAAGGGGGGGGGG
>OOFE01030178.1:105136-126949 GCA_900323365.1 Monocentris japonica | reverse complement strand
TAATAATAATAATAATAATAATAATAATAAAAATAAAAACTAATACTAACAAAAAATAATGAATAACAATAAAGACATTCAGGGACAGTCTAGATATAGTGGGATATGACTTCTACGTAGAAGCTTTTGCTTTCCTATGGTAGCGGTGGTCACTTTCAACATGCGCAATGCATACAGTGGGGGGAATGTAGAACAGTTTTTTTTTTTCAATGTTAATATTTGCTGCTGACTCAAAAATCAACTTCCCATTTTACCAATTGCACACATGAGAAGTCCCACTCTACACAGGCAAGCCTTGAACAAAACATGCATCAGCCTGCAATTTTGAAAGGGTCCTCTTAAGCTTTATCTCACGTTATGAGCTTCTTTCTCAAGAAATAGCCATAGTCATATAGTTCACATAGTAATATTGTTGATAAAGTCAATTAGCTTAGTGTGAAATCATGTTTGTTTTATGTAAAATAGACATAATGGGTTGCACTCAACTCTACAGAGCATCACCCCTCTGTTTGCTCAGCTTATTTCTAGATTAATTCAAACATCTTTCATTTGAACCTGAAATTTAAATGCTTTTATCATGCTGGCTTATAACTCCATTGCAATGGAACAAAGACTAATTAAATAACATAAAACTGGAAATATAGACCAAAGAACTGAGTATATTTGTCTATGTGTTTATTGCACAGTTATGTAGTAGTGCCATCACCTTTTTCAAAAGAGCAAACCAACAGTCCCCAAGGGACCTAAACAAAGAAGCAGACTTCCTGAACCAACACATGACTGAAAGCTCTAGTACTAGTACTGTATGTTTATGAGGAATAAGACAAGCCATTAACATCAGTGACCTTAACATCTACATGTATCAATCCATATCCGGGGAGGACCCTGGTTGTGGAACGTTGCAAACTGATAGGACAAGGTGTAATGTATAATCAGGATCAAGTCAGATGCTGGTGTGATTATGTGAGACAACTGCTAATACAATAACTGAATGATATGCTGTGGTCAAATCACAGAGTAGCCGGGCAATTGGCCATTCTCTGGCTAAAGGCGGAAACACACTAGAAAGAGAATCTGGCCGATTTCAGCCAGATTTCCCTCCTTCAGCGAATCGGGTCGGCTCCTCAATCTATGGCTTCATAGGGACAGAGTATCAGGTAATGGCCTTATCTGGTAGTGTGAGGCCATTACAGACTACATCTTAACCCTCCTGATTGACTCGCAAGCGAGCGTTTCAAAATTGGCGCAGCTCCTAAATTGTGGGTATTTAAGATTCACTCGGACACTGCCCTTTCCGCCTCCAGTTGGTTCATGCGAGTTCCTGTGAGACTAGAGGTCCTGACGCATCAAGAATGTGTACAGGAATCTTAATTGTATCATTTAGTGTGTGAACCCTGAGGATAACTCTGTCGCCTAGTATGAGTATTTTAAAGAAAAAATCTGGCAAATCCATCGATTCAATGCATTTTCAAGATCACTTAGGATTTCAAGATTTGTGTGTAGCAGGCTTAAGGTCTTATTCAGGTTACGCTGTTTACATGCACCATGATACCCTGCTATTGAATATCCCTGTTGCCACAAATAAACCAGTAATAGAATATTCCTGTCCACATTTGGTGTCCCATCTAAAGATAGAACGGTCCGCCAGCAAAAAAGTATGAAAATGTGCAGCCATCATTTTTACCTATTATACCTATTAAGCTAAATACCAAGAAAGTACAATTCAGTTTCATTTGAAGTTAAATGTTTACATTCATTGTAACACTGCACTGACGTTGTAGACTTCATGTCTACCCAGCCGGCTGTACAAATGGTCCCCCAAGTTGTGAGATCTACCTAGCAAGTACCTTGGAAGAAGCTACATTTTTCTCTTGAGAAGCAGTTCCAGTTCTGTGTGAATAACATTCCAGGACAATGTTGACACCTGATGATACTTATGGTACAATACAGGAAATGTTTCGCATTCCTGTCAGCTCTTTGAAAGTTCATCCCTCTAAGAACAAGCCAGAGACCAGCAACACATTGACCTTTTTTATGAAAGATGTGTGAAAGTTATGGCCAGCGGTCATCTAAATTACACTTTCACTTTACACTTTCAGTCTAATTTTACTCCAAATACACCATAACTTCAATTGTGTAAATTTCAGTATCATTATCCTAAATTAATTCTCATTAACCAGCAGTTACAGATCTCCTAACACGTTAATTACCAGTAAATGTATCTGAAAATAATGAAACATTCATTTAATCTAAATTATTCAATGCTGTCTATCATCTTACTGTTTCTTTTTAAATACTGACCTGTAAATATCTGAATAACCTACAATACAATGATGCTAATTAATCAAGTATTCACTTGTTATTGTCTTATTCAAGTTTCTTTACAAGCAAACAAATTACTTGTAAACAATCCAGTAACTTACTACATCTGTTTCCTTAGCTTTATTTATTACTGTGTCTCTAATGTAAGGTTAGGGATAAATTTCAGGTTAATATCATAATTACGGTAAATTAGCAGGCTGTAAAGTGATACATCATCTCAAGGCACATACAAACATCCATTTCTACCAGAAAGGAAAAGCACCTTAGGATGGTTTATTGCAATACTATACTCATGTCTGTAAAATCAACAAATGGTAGAAAAATAAGGGGGCCATTGCACTGCAAGATATGAACAAGAGTTCCATCAAATTAACTGTTACATTTACAAATAGTAGAAACATTCCCCCTTTCCAAGTGATAGTTTGCCTCTTTTATGCTACCCTGAAACCTATTAAATCTAGCCAATTCTCACTCTTTATGATTCTACATTATGAACAAAGACTCTGCCTTGTGTACCACTCTCACCACAAGACATCAAAAGGCTATGCAAAAAAAAGACCTTGAAATCATCTATGAAATATACCAAAACAGAGTGCTTTAATTAACACCCCTTTATTACACAGATAAAGTATAAGTCACATCCCTTATCAGTGAGCTTTTTAGGACTGAAAAAAATCTGCACTGTAACCATGGAAACCAATATTAAATAGTATTACTGTCTGGCAATTAAATTAGTGAATGCACACTTACCTAATAATTCCCCTTCGGAAGAAAATTAACAAATGGCAAAAGTTGTTTTAGCTGCTGTTTTAAATTGAATTTTAGGAACAGACATTTAACTTGGTGGTTTTGTGCTGCAGATCCATTAGATCCATTACCTAGAACCAGTAGGACAATTCATAATCTATACAATAGCATTGGTACTGACCAAGAAGAGATGTAGAGTCAGAAATGACTGTCTAGCAACAAATCCATTAGCTAATGCAGTGGTTCCTTTCAGAAACAAAATACATTTCACACAAACAAAAAAAAAAAATCCATGGCAAGTAATTCATTGTTTGGAAGTGTCGCACAGAATCTGTCATTTAAGCAGAAGCAGCATGTGCAAATAAATGTTGGACAATACTAAAAACTGACAGTGTTAACAATGCAACATTGTGATGTTAATAAAGTCTATTATCTTTCATGGATGAGATTGTGGCTAGTTTGGGCATCGTCTGGCCAGACATGACATGGCACAGATGAAACACTGGGCAGAATACTGTGCAGATCTAATAACAGAAGATTACATTTTTAGTAGATTTATTTTATAATATATTTAACTTTATACAGTTCAGTCTCAATTTACTGCTGGACGGGTACTGGACTGTAAGGTAAAAAAAGGCCAGCCAAACCCTATTTTCAGATATTTCCTGCATTTCACTATTAAGCTGGTGTTTAAAATGAGGGTACAAAAGTTTGAGTTGCTTAAAATTAGTGATTTAGATGTGCTGTGTTTGGTTCTTGTTCTGTTACCTCCAGCGTCAGAGTGGGTGGGTTCTCCCAGTTGTTTATACGGGTTGAATTTGGGCTTGGGTGCGACCACAGGGGCAAATTTCTTTGGTGCCTGCTGCTGGGAGATGGAGATGCTGGCAGTGCCCAAAGCTGGAGTTGTCTCCATCCTGGCAGCCACTTGACCCGTCTGTTCGCTGCTGTTCGTCGGGTTCCACATGGTTCTGATAAGGAAAGACAATTGTTATTAAACTGCAGCTCAGAACTGTGAATTCCATCCAAGTAACAGACACGTTCAAACATAAG
Organism: Monocentris japonica; assembly: GCA_900323365.1. NCBI lineage: Eukaryota > Metazoa > Chordata > Actinopteri > Trachichthyiformes > Monocentridae > Monocentris > Monocentris japonica. The sequence goes on along the minus strand of OOFE01030178.1, from coordinate 122,830 downwards.
TTGAGGTTGAGAAATCCATTTCAATAGGTTTTAGTAGTGATTCAAAGACACACTAGGCCTTTGCAGCTCACGCAACACGAGATCTATTGTAAAATTTACTAAACAGGACAAGGCAATTGAAAACAATTAAGAATCTAGCTCAAAATTACATCCTTAATGACACAATAGCATTCATCTTTCCTTAAATCCTAATGTAGTGCCAACTGCTATGATAAGGAATCATTAATGGAATGATGTGTGATCCCGTTCTAGAAGGACAGAAGCACTGGTGATTTTGCCAAGAAGCTAAGAGGCCTGGATAAAAGCCAAAGGTAGTTACTGCCTGATGTCTCAGCAGTGGGATCTGTTTTAAACAGCCTGTAAAATAAGCCATCCAAATCCACAGCTATAGTATGCATGCCACTGGTGACCAAGAAGGGACATTTAAAGCAGTATTGAGTATTTGTTGCAAAGCCATGGTCTAACTGACTGTGTAATGGATTTGTCAGCATGTAAAATCAAGGAGGATACTATATCAATTCAATGATTCATTGCTCAATGAAAAGGCTCTCCTGAGCTCAACTGGAGCAGTTCTTGGTACAATAATATATCTGTTGGAAAGATTATGATTCAACAAAGCATTCCTGGAATATTATCTTGGTAGATAATGGATATATGGGTACACAGATTTGATGTGATTTTATGTACATTATTACAACTGATCCCATGCAATGGACAGATGGATGCCCTGTGTCACTTTTGCACTGCACACAGAAAAAACTATTAGGTCTACATTTTTCATTTCAGGTATAATGCCAGACCTTTCTAGCAGCTTGTAAGGTATTACAAGGTATTACAAGGCATTACACTCCATGTTTTGACATATAGGAAATCACTTTGAACTATCAATACATGCTGTCAGTATTATACTTGCATTGTGTAAAGTTTGTGTTACTCAAAAATGGCAAATAAAATTGAAAAATGAAAAATGAAAAAAATAAAACTGAAAAATGGTTGCAAAGCTGTTGACTGATTGTCTTTATTTTTCTTAAATAAAAATTGATGTTAAAAAGAAAAAACATACCTGTATCTGTATATGTGTAGGACAGTAAGCTTTGGCTTTTCTCAAACTGGCATCTCTATTTACTCACTCTCCCTTTCCCGTTCCCTTTTTTGACACAAAAAAATCTGTTGACCATGAATTCAAATTTGCATGGCCTAAACAAAAAAAAAGTGACGTGCAAGAACAGAGGACAGTGAGAATAACAATATTAAAACTATTTTCAAACATTTCTAACAGAAATGTATTGAAAGATCTTGTAATGCTGATGTAACCATCAATGATTTTCAGTGTTTGTGCAGCTTCCAGAAACAAGGATTCAGATCGGGAAAAACAAAAGAATATGAATGAAATAAAAACAGACAGAGGTCATACACAATGCATTCTTGTTTTAATTGTTGTTACAGACAGAAATCAGGGTCCAGCTCTAAATCCATTTGAAAGGTGATCGATATTACAGCTTGAAGTTTTTTTGTTTATTTATTTATTATCTTATTGGTTTGCTTGTTTGGTACAGTTATAGTGAAAAGAACACTTGCAAACAACTTGCACTGGCTGAGGCCACAAACATCCAGTATTTCACCATCACATTCTGAAATCACATGAAATATTTGAACTATTTATATGGCATGCTTTTTCCCGTCCTTCTTTTTGTTGGCGTTTGTTGCTCTGTGTTCTGATGTTTTGCTGTTTATTATCCTCTCTCTGACTGATACAGGGTTTACATTCTTTCTCTGGAGCACAGCAGAAAAGCCCACGCACAATCATCTTTTAATATCTGCTCAAATCCCTGCTCCTCCTGCCATCACTGAACAGTTCTTACTTTTGATATTCTGCTGCTCTTAATGCTACAATTCAGACGTGTGCTGGTGTCTCACACCCACCTGTTCTTTCAATGCAAAATGCTTTCATTTCTTGATGCTCAAATGGCTAACAAAATAAAATAGAAATTGAAAAGATGAAAAAAACAAGAAATGATCTTAGTATATGTAACTAAGACTCACAGTACAGAATGGAAATGTTTCAGCACCTGTTTACATTCTTTTATATTGCCAAATAATTCAGTGCTAAATCACTTTGTACTGTAAGGCCCAATATAGAAAATCACAGCGTAAACCCACTAAATCAGCTTGTCCGTTATTTAAGATTAACTTTCTTTAAAAAAAGATAACAAGTGATTTACTGGCCATTTAGGGAACACAAACCTGAACCCAACACATCACTATAGACCTCAATATAGACCACACTTGTGATATATACATACATAGATTACTAGCTACATAAAGAATCCTATTTTCTCCTTCTTTGTAACTATAAAACCTTAACTAAAACATAATCTTTCTGCACTGACTATCAATCAAAAGGATTTGTATTCATATAAATCAAGATCTTCCAGTAACAGTGAATAGGCCCTGGGGTCCCTGTAATCCACTGGATCCTAGCTTGACGTTTGAGCCCTAAATATGCCTGTGTGTTTTTCCCCTGCTTCCAAAATCCCCATCTTTGCCCTTCGTGTGATACTAAAGAGGATCATCCAAATAAATACGATGATGACCTTTGACATTATAGACGCATAACAAGAGGGCAAGATTTAAGAGGATCAAGAGACTCCTGGGTATTGTATGTGCTACACACAGAATGCCAATGAAGACAGTCACAACATTACTACCTTCTTCAGTACTGTGTCTTTACGTATGATCACATGCTTTTCCAATGTTCTCCATTTTACTTGCTAATTTTATTTCACCAAATGAACCAAATTTGTTGGTAGTAGTCATTTGAAAAGTTAAAATTATTTGCTTGCAAAACAAACAAAAAAAAGATACGTTTTCCATCAGACTGCGTCTTAACCAAGCTTTTTGCTGGTCATGCTGAAATGTAAGCATTCAAATTAGAAGAAGTCACAGACATAACCTGCCTTGCTGAACTGACAGCTCTCTGTATATAAATGTGAATATACAGATGAACAGAGATTGGAGGGGGAAAAAAAGTTGTCCTCCCAGTGAGAGGATAAAAAGTCACCAATTTCAATGGAGGACCTGACCAGGATCGGGACATAAGAGTCTCTATAGATCGCCCTGAGCAATATATATTCTTGTCTCCTTCCATGACAGTGAATGGACTATGCATCTGTGAGCAAGAGACATTATAACAGATTCTGACAATTTGTCACATCACAATATGGCATCACCCCTTGACATCACAGGGTATATGTCAAAGCAAACAAGCCTTCAGGGCCTGATCTTAAGACTCAGGGGACTGTAAAGAAGAGTGTGCAGGGATGCTGAAGTTGAAGTTCCACAGAAACATGGAAGAAATATGCCAGGCCTCCTCAAAAGATCTTGTCGCTAACTTTAGTACTGCATATTAATTCATTTTCTATGTTAAAAGAAACACTTTTATATTATGGTAGACAGAATATTTTGAAGACATTTATCAGTGTTCCTTATTGTTGATAAGACTATGTTGAGGGACATTCTGGTGTAAAACATTGTGTACTGCCTCTATGTGACTGCTGTTTTGATCAATCTGTCAAATACATCATTCTTAGGTGCTGTGTACACGTCCACGAGTGTAACCATCCAATGAAGATGGGCATATAAAACAATATTTCCACTGTTGCCATTATTAACCCCTCTGTTATGCCTGTATTTGGTATCACTAAAAAAATAAACTTCTTAATTATTTAAATTTAGTTGCATCATACTGCAACTCCGAGTGATACACAGCAGTACTACCAAGTACTGGATGATGTCCACATCACCAGCAAAAAAACTGGTGATGCTTTCAATAGTTCCTGTGGCTGTTAATCACAATGGCATAATGAGCACTGATCCTGAGCTTCAAACATGACATGCTTTGTGTTTATTTTACTCCAACTTAGTCCTCCGTGAACCCACTTATGCTACAGAATAAGCCAAATTATGCATTCACTTCTCTATCTGCTTTGATATGTTCTGCAGCAGATGGAAAATATTTCCCCCACACACAGACAACAAATATATGCACACACCTCCATAAAACATACACACAAAAGCATGAACAGGAACATGCATGAGTGCATGCACGTGCACACACACACACACACACCTATAATAAATGCATATGGCACAGGTTGAAAGCACACATACAGAAAAAGTTGCATCCTCATTGAAGGCTCAGGAATGGAAAGGCAATTGTGATTGCTGGGGCAGCTACACAATGACTCACAAAGCTGTGACACCATGTTTCACAGTTTGCTTTATGAGGGCATGGCAGTCAGGCTGTCTTCTCACAGCTGTTCCACTCCACTTTTACAGCTGTCATTGAGGAACTGCTGCAGGTGTTTCTGCCACATTAATCTTTCATATCCACCGAGGAAACTATCGAACAAAGCCATCCAAAGAGGACCACAGAGAGTACTGAATTGTAACATAAAATGGTAAGGTTCAGAGATTTTTGGAAAAGCCTAACATGCTTTCTAGTAAATGTTCCAGGAAACTGTGAGACTGAGCCACATGTCGAAATCATACAGAAAACTGCAGGACTGGAATTCTCTGGTCTTCGTGGTTCTCCTCCTGTAAAATGCTCTACTAGCGTCTGTACTTTATTTCTTTCTCAACACAGTCATTCACACAAAGATCAATGCACGACTCCAATTACAGTCTACCAATAGGATCAGAAGAGTAAGAGCTTTGTGTATGGATTGGTCTTCGTCCGTTTGTTTGTTTGTCTGTCTGTCTGTCCGTCACACGATATCTCAAACACTGATGACCGGATTTTGATGAAACTTGGGGGAATGATGCATTGCAAAAGCATTTAGCTGAGCATCCACAAAAGGACAGGACACTTACTGAAAACACCAGTCCTATACATAGAGGGCAGCACATATTGTCCATAATCGTGTATGATTTCCTATTTATTATCCGATGCTCAAATCTGCAAGGAGTCGGGGGTTACACCAATGATTTAGCCAGCTTCTAGTAAGCCTACCTCCCCAGCATCAGCACATAAATAAACAGCCAGCATTTTACCAAATACCAGAAAACTTATGATTGTAGGGTGGGTTTTCCCTTTAAGTCTGTGTTATGGACCCTAATTGGTGAGGTCCATGTTTTTGAGGCGTGTCCTGTGTGTGTGTGTGTGTACTGTGTTTTAGAGGTGTGTCCTGTGTGTGAGTTCCAGACCTGCCCTCCTGCTGTGGTTGGCCACCCCGGAAGCATCAGCACCTGGAGCTCAATCCCAATCGTCACCAGCATAAAAGCAAGGATGAAGCTCCAGGCCCTGATGGCCACTCACACAGCTGCAAAGCAGTATTGGTGTGCTTTGGTGTTAACATTTCTGCTTATTATTCTGTGTATAGCTATAGGCTCTGGTGCTTTCCCCGATCATTGACTGTCTTTTGAGACTAGGCATTTTTGTGTGGAGCTCAGTAGGGGGGTCTGCTGCCAGTTTGTTTGGATTCCCTTTTTCTTCTGTTTTATTCTGCTTAGGAAGCCTAGATTTGTATTTTGATTTACCCTAGGCTCAATATTCTTCCTTTCTGAGGAGGGTGGGGTTTTTGGTTATTACTTTGGCCTTTGCTCCCCCTGAAGGTTGGTTGCTCCCGTTTTTATTTGGTTAACCTATGTACAATAAATACCTTTGTTTATGCTCACTTAATCACCTGTCCTTGTCTACATTGTTGGTCAGCATTTGTGTTACTCCCCTCCGACCCTAGGCAGTTTTCAGGGGAAGTAACATAATTGGGGGCTCGTCCGGGATCAGTTCTCGTTCATTTGTTGTGTAGTTTTGCCGTTTTGTGTCAGCAGTAGTTGTACATTTCAAAGATGGCTCTCTTTGATTTGGCAGGGTTTGTCAATAGTCCTACGCTTGAGAACTTAGAAATGAAAAATGCAGGAAAGATGACTTGTGTATCATAGCTGAGCATTATGGCATTTTGGTATCTACATCTTTGCTCAAGAGGGATTTAAAAGCAATTGTGTTAGAGGGTCTAGTTAATGAGGGGGTTATTGTGTTGCCAGTCCATCCTTTAGATCAACCAGAAACTGGAAAGGCAGAGGTACCGACGACTGTCGGTCGTCCTGAGTCTCCGGTAGTCGGTAGTCGCTGAACATGCAGACTCCTGCTGAGTCACAGGCTGAGGTGAAGCCGCCTCTTACATTACCCAGTTTTGATCCGCTCTCCCCAGAACCTTCCCTTGCGTCCGCTGGGCGTGATGCCCAGTTAAAAGTTCAGTTGGCTCATCTCATTACATTACAGTCATTTAGCAGATGCTTTTATCCAAAGCGACTTACAAGTTACAGTTTTACACTACATGGGGATCGAACCCACGACCCTGAGACTGAGAGTCTCATGCTCTACCAACTGAGCTGTCCGGGCCAGCTCAAGGCCCAGGAAAAGGTCCAGGCTCGTAAAGCGGAGATGGAGTTCCAGCTTGAACTTTGCAGAATCGAAGCAGACACCGCAGTGAGAATGCGTGAGCTCGAGTTGCAGTCCCAGGTGAGAGCTGGTTATGACACGTTTAATCCACCCAAAGTTCTCCCCTCCGTCCCAGGAAACACAGATGTGCTCCTTGCAGTTCCTCCTGGTGTATTCGCACCCTCAGCTCCATCCACCACAGCATTTGATGTGAGTAAACATATTACCCTCGTGCCTCCTTTTCAGGAAACTGAAGTGGAGTCTTACTTTAGCGTGTTTGAGCGTATGGCTGCTGCCTTACAGTGGCCGAAGGATGTATGGCCTTTGCTGCTGCAGTGCAAATTAACTGGCAGAGCACAAGAGGCTTGTTCCTCCCTTTCTTTAGAGGACAGTCTGAGATATGACACAGTTAAAAGTTGACTGGGGTTGACTTCATTATGGGAAATGACATAGCGGGTGGTAAGGTACGACTGATACCTGAGGTAGTAAATGCTCCAGAACTTCAACCAGATGCAGACGTGGGAAGGATTATCCAGATGTGTTTTCAGCTAGTGTCCTGACAAGAAGTCAAGCCCGAAAACAGGTGGAGGGTGTAGACCTAGCTGACTCTGTGTTCGCCTCTGTTTTTGAAGAAGATAGATTACCTAGTGGTAATTCTGTGCAGTCTCGGGAGAAGGAAGTGTCAGGTATACCCATATCTCATGTGGAAATAAAGTTGCCCATGACACGTGAGTCACTGCACAAAAAGGTGACCTGATGCTCTTTAAATGTTTCACTGAGGCTACAGACTTAATTGATTTTACCTAGCCCACAGGGTGTTGATGCACAAGTGGGTATCTAGGCCCTTACATGATGGTGATACCAGTGATGAGTGGGGTATGGTGCACCAAATTGTTGTTCCTACTGCCTATAGACGGCATGTGCTTGAATTGGCGCACAATCATCCCTGGTCTGGACACCTGGGCATCACAAAAACTTACTATCGCATACTTAAGCATTTCTTTTGGCCAGGACTGAAAGCTCATATATCCCAATTCTGCAAGACTGGTAGCACCTGTCAGGTTAGCAGTAAGCCGAACCAGGTGGTACCGCCCATTTCTCTCTGCCCCCTACCTGCCGCTGGTGAGCCTTTTGAGCATGTCATTGTGGATTGTGTTTGCCCATCGCCAAAAACTAGGTCTGGTAACCAGTTTCTTTTGACTGTAATGTGTGTGGCCATTCCTCTGCAGAAAATTACTGCTCCAGTGATTATGAAATCGTTAATCAAATTCTTCTCCACCTTCAGCCTGCCTAAGATTGTGCAAAGTGACCAGGGAACAAATTTTTTAAGTTTTTAAGCAGACTTTGCAGTCTCTGGGTATTTCTCAAAGAATGTCTAGCGTCTATCATCCTGAGTCGCAAGGTGCACTCGAACACTGGCACCAAACATTGAAAGCTATGCAGAGAATGTATTGCTGGGAAACAGGGAAGGACTGGGATGAAGGTATGCCCTTAGCCCTTTTTGCCATTCGTGAGGCTAAGCGAGAGTCTCTTGGCTTCAGCCTTGCTGAGCTGGTGTTTGGGCATAGTGTTCGTGGTCCATTAAAAGTGCTGAAGGAGAAATTGCTGTCTGCAAGCTGGAGGTGGATACGAGTGCCTCCAGGACTGGAGCTGTGCTGTTTCAGGATGGTGCCGACGACATTTGCCACCCGGTGTCTTACTTTTCCACCAAATTGAAGTGGCACCAGCTGGGGTACTCTACCATTGAGAAGGAGGCACTTGACATGTAGCTGGCCCTGCAGCATTTTGAGGTGTACTTGGGGTCCAGTTCAGCACCAGTGGTTGTATATACCGACCATAGCCCGTTGGTGTTTTTGGCACGGATGTACAACCACAACCAACGGCTGATGCGCAGGGCACTGCTGGCACAGGGCTACAACCTGGAGATACGGCACAGGAAAGGGGCTGATATTGTAGTTGCTGACACACTATCCCGTGAGTAGACCACTGAGGTATGATATGATAATGTATGGTACCAATGTGACATGTTCTGTCGTAAATTGTATATTACTGTATATGCATCTTTGATCATTTTATTCCAAACTAGAAGTTTGGTCATATGGGAGGGGGTGTTACGGATCCTACTCCCCTCCAACCCTAGACAGCCTTCAGGGGACGTAACAGTCAGTAAACCCAGAACCTGTGACACTCAGCTGCATAATATGTTCGAAACTACAGTAGATTTTTCTACCTGGGACACTGGGCCACAATCGTTTCTTTTCAATGTTTGGATAAAGCTGAGCTCAGTAAGGGACATTTATGTCGTTGGTTCACCTGGCACCAATCAAAACAACACTTAAAAAAAACACTGTGCTGATGAAGATGGAGATATACCATACTTTGGCTGGCAGGTTTTTCATACTGAATAGAAGGGTGGTAGGTGATTGGGATTAGCACTCATGGTTTGTGATGCAACGTGCAGCGGCTCAGCCGTGCGGATAAAACAGCTTTAAAAATTAAAGGTTCCCATCTGTGAGAGCTTGCTGCCTAGTCTTCCCAGCATTGGACTTGCCCTGCTTTAGACAGCTGGTCGAATAGCTGAACGGGGTAATGCAACATTACACAGACGAGAGCTTGCTCCCCACGCTCCGCTGTTTGGAAACAGGGAAGAGCTAAGAGTTCAAGTGGTCATTATGGATCCTGAAATGTTTTGTGCGGAAGGGTAAATATTTGAAAGTGCCGGAAGCCTGACACTACGCCATGTGTTGACATATTAATAAAAGCAAAAGGCTGTTTAGGACCTCTTTCAAGTGTTGAAAGTTTAATACTAGAAGCACGACACCAGTGTCAGGGCATCAGAGGACTGGGCAAGTCAAACATCATGTTCTGAAATGTAGCCATAACAAACAGCAGGTACATGACAAGATTATCTCAACACTAGCTGAAGAGCAAAAGTGTCATTTTCTCATGGATGCTGCTTATTCAGAGGCCTTTATTTTCAAGTTAAGTGGTCATCTTTTTGTTAAGCCATAAAAGGGAAAGTTTTAATTTCTTATATGCACCGATCAGCCATAACATTAAAACCCATTTGGCGGTGGACAGGGGTCAGCATGGGCACTCTGACCGGTCTGCGGCTACGCAGCCCCATACACAGAAGCTGCGATGCACTGTGTGTTCTGACACATTTCTATCATAGCCAGCATTAACTTTTTCAGCAATTTGTGCTACAGTAGCTCTTCTGTGGGATTGGACCAGACAGGCTAGCCTTCGCTCCCCATGTGCATCTGTGAGCCTTGGGCGCCCAATACCCTGTCACCGATTCACCGGTTGTCCTTCCTTGGACCACTTTTGGTAGGTACTAACCACTGCATACCAGAACACCCCACAAGACCTGCCGTTTTGGAGATGTTCTGACCCAGTCGTCTAGCAATCACAATTTGGCCCTGGTCAAAGTCACTCAGATCCTTACGCTTGCCCATTTTTCCTGCTTCCAACACATCAACTTCAAGAACTGACTGCTCACTTGCTTCCCAATATATCCCACCCCTTGACAGGTGCCATTGTAACAAGATAATCAGTGTTTTTCACTTCACCTGTCAGTGGTTTTAATGTTGTGGCTGATCGGTGTATATATATAATATTTGAATGCCTAAAAGTCAATACCAAAAATAGCTATAGTGCCAATGTGTATTTCTGATAATCCTAACAAGCAGGAATACATAAATTGGGACCAGCACTAAATTAAAAGAGGAATCTTTCTTATTAATGAATGGAAATTGTGTAAAAAAAAAAAAAAGCTCCAAAATGGCAGCGGGACTGCTGGCCATTTCAATTCAGCAGTTCAACAGCCATTGAACAGAGCAGTAAAACATTTTATCTTCAGCTCAGAGTGCAAAAATGACCTGATCAAAGACTCATCATTGACCCTAGCTCACCACACAGCCATTGCAGCTGCTGCAAAGCATTATGGGTGGCTCTAGTTACCAGCGACAACAACTGCTAGTGTGCGTGAGTGTGTGTCACAGGGCTATAGTTAGATATCCTGGCAACAGGTGCTGTGCTTTCACCCCCACCACACACACACATTCTCAAGAGTTGCCAAGAATAAGCTAAATTATCAGTATAATTATCAAAAATACAGTATAATTATCAAACAGGGGAAAAAAAACACTACTGTAATAATCCATTGAAAATAATCCTTAACCCATCCACTAGATTATAGTGGATGGGTGTTGCATATTTGTTTGGTATTTAGACAGGTTCTAGATTAGTCCAGGTTCTTAAAACTTACTTTCATAGACTTACTTTTATGTGATGTCTTGCCAACTATTACTTTTACTATTATATTGTTTTTGCCCTGTATTCTTTTATCTTGTATTGCCTTCTTGGTATTATGTATTTGATTGTTTTTTGTTCAACAATATATTGGCATTTAATTCAAATTGACAAAGCCAAGCGGGGAGCACCAAATTAAGAAAAAATAGAAAAAAAGGTTTTGCATTAAATAGAGCCAAGAATTCTGAGGAAGAAAGGCCTTACAGTTCCGGAGTTCAGAAGGAATGAACATAAAGTTGCTTGTTATAGCACCACCATCTTGTCAATGGGTGTATTTTTTTTTTTTTTTAGTAGTGGGGGAAATTTGAAACCTATCCATCAAATTCCTTGCTCTAGGATTCATGGTCCTAGACTGGTCATTTTAAGGCAGAAGAAAACATCTGTGGTCCTTGGAACCCTAAAAATAACCCCCTCATCCTCAGAAAAAAAGAAAAAAGGTAGGGTATTGTGAAGATCAATAAATAAGTGGTTATTATAGAGTAGTGATACAAAATTGTTTTCAATTGTTTTCAATGAATAAACTCTACCCAGATTTTAAGTAAGATCTGACTTTCCATTGATGGCGAATGTCAATTTCTCCATAGCCAAGCACTGAAAGAGGGTTTTCAGCCATTGGCTAACCGTTGCAGCTTCTTTTGTTCTCTGCTAGCAATGTTATTTTTTGGCCTGGTCTGATGACCATATGCATCCCTTCATGGCCACAGTCTACCCATCTTCTGATGGGTACTTCAAGCAGGATAACGCGGCATGTCACAAAGCACACGTGATCTCAAGCTGGTTCCACCAGATCTCAATCCAAATCCTGTCTGACTGGTCATTTTTTTGAATCCTCTCATTTGAGGATAATTGACCTTATGCCTAAACCCCTTCTTTGTTGTTTATCATTGGTTGTTTCAATAAATGGGCCTACCATTGCTTGGCTCAAAGAAAAGCTACCTGTGTCTGGGATGCTGTTTCATCTTGCCTCACAGAGTACATCCTTGATTGTGCCACAGTGGTAGAGAATGCCGGTAGAGACCTCCCATTGGCCAGTCTTGGGTTTGAGTGGTAGCATAAACTGGCAGACGGCGCAGAAAATCTACTAGAGCAGCAATCCACAGGCAGGAGGTTCAACAGTTGAGTGTTTTCTGAGCATCACATTGTTACAGAACCAGGACAAAAGGTGCACTTACGACCTTATCGCATACCGGAGGTCAGGCGAGAAGCTGTGGATAAAGGGATAACAAAGATGCTAGAGATGGGGATCATAAAGAGTCACACAGTGGGTGGTCCAGTCCAACTGTTTTGATACCCAAGCCAAATGAGAACCTGAGGTTCTCGTTCTGAGGGACATTTATTAATGGTTTAGCTGTTGGCAAGCCCACTGTTGATATTACTGTGTTTGTTTCAGCAAGAACATTCATATTCTTGTACTTTCTTCTTTTTCTGCCTTAAACCTGCACGCTAACATTTCTATCTAAAAATACAAGCGCCTTATTAGTCTAGTTCATGAAGTGAGACGGCGACAGAGACGACTGGCCCATCCCCAGTCACTGAGCCGCTGTAGATCCACTCCATTCACCCCAATTAAGTTTTGGATTTGGGTAGGCACATTGGCGGGACAGTCTTCTCTGCACACAGGAAATGACACACACAGTGAGCGAGCTACCGCCTTGGCTATTGCTACAGAGAGCTGGGTTTACCGACTGAAGCTGCTAGGAAAAATTTGTCTTCAATACCTGAAAACATTTACCCCTCCCTGCCACTCAGGGCCGCAAACAACTAATACAGGTAGTAATACAAGGAATAGATTAGCACAGAGAAGTCAATGCCTCAGTTAAGCTGAAGTTTTGGTGCCTGCAGTTCAGACTTTTGCCCCAGCTGATGTGGCGCTCTGACAATGTATTAAATACCCATAACAAAAAGGTAGAGAAACTTCATTATAGGAGCAACCTATGATATGCTTCCTTCTCCCCAAAACATCTGCCGGTGGATAGGTGAAGACCCTGCATGTCCCTTATGTTCAGGCACAGCTACACTTAGGGATATTCTGTAAAACAGGTCTCACCCAAGGACGATACACTTGGAGACATAATCAGGTACTGAAGGGTTTAGCAGCTGTAATTCAAATCAAATTTATTTGTATAGCCCTTATTCACTGTTAAAGTCTCAAAGGGCTTCACAGTGCCCAACATGTGAAACAATAAATGGTTAGTACACGACATCCCCCAGCCTTGGATCCTCACAGAGGACAAGGAAAAACTCCCACAAAACCTTTTAGGGAAAAATGGAAGAAACCTTGGGTGGGACTACTCAGAGAGGGATCCCCCTACCAGGACGGTCGGGTGTTCAGTAGATGCTGGGTTTGGGCAAGCAGCGTATACACAGTGCAGTAATTGAGACTAAACAGATAGAAATGAATTCATCAGCTACTAGGAAATTCGCAAAACTTTTTTTGTCTGTGAGGGGGAGCAGAGTAGGGAAGAAGCGGTTGTAGGCAGGAATAACAGGGAGCTAGAGACTGGGAAATGTCAGTAGACCTAGGCAAACAACTTTTACGAGGATGGAAGGCAAGGGGACAAGCTAAAGTAGGGGACTTAGTTCCATAGGATGTGTAGCAAATATGATGTTGATTTTGTGCAAATGCAATGCGAATGGCTGGACAGTGGGCATCCATTGCAGAGAGTCAAGCCAGAAGGGACAGCCAGCCCATTAGCTTAGCCTAGCAGATACAATGTGGTTCTCTGGATCAGGCCCAGGCAACCCTTCTCTGTTTAGGCCTTAATATCCAAAGGTTGGGTGCCTTGACTTTCAGTAATGCTGCTTTTGGTTTGGTTTTTGGGTCTGCTTTGGTTTTAATCCCTTATGGTATTGTACTGTAGGATAAGCAGGTGCAGCTGTAGTCACTGTATAGGGATTGCCAGTTAGTTTGTTTTGCTTTGAGTGTAGTATGGTTACATTAGCTTACGAACAATAGCAGTTACTGTTACTTAGTTTGCTAGCAGTTGACACTAATTAACCGGTAGTGTTTTTACTGGCATACTGTTTGTAGTAGCGCACAAACACACACACAGCTTACCCTCAACAGTTTGGCACTGGGATTCTTGCACCCCTATCATCATAACATCTATTATTTGCATTCTGGCCCTACTATATTATAAACAAACGAAACAGTTTGCAGGTGGTGAGTCCACAAAGCTGCTTCTCATTTCTACACTTTAACACGTTTCACAACTTCCATGACAATTTGCCCTGATTAATTCTAGGGCATGGATCTGGCAAATTACGACATCTAGTCTACAGGGACTATTGAGGCAATCCAACTAGTAGAACTGGAAAGTTCAATGTTGTAGAGCAGCTAGGGATGGACACTATGTTACATATAACCTACTGATAATCTGAGTTTGAGTATAATAAAACACTAATTCACAATGTAAGCCTTTTACAATAATCACCTCTCCCATGCATAGTCACACCTTTTTTAGATATAGCACCATAGTTTTGTGAATGTACTGAATTATGGCTATTATTACATTATCAGTTCATTTATTACATTTTTGAAATAATAATTATGTCAACAGGACAAAGGTTATTATATTAACAGGAGGCTATATTTATTACATTAATGGCTAATTAGCTAGAAATTCATCACATACATATTTATTACGTCAATGGGAGGTTATTACATTCGCAGCAATCATAATAAATGGCTATGATGCATGACATGTGAGGGATTTGTGAGTACAAAAGTTGCACAGAGACTTGTAACAAGCAGTGAGTGTCAACAGTTACAGTGAAAGTTATGAACAGGAATTAAATATGGATTGCAGGCTAGTATCAGAATGACCATGATCTCCCTGCAAAGACATAACATGATTATGTTATAAATAGAGACAATTCAAGATTGTCACATTCCCACCATTATATTCCAGTCATTTTTATGACCCAGACACATGGTCTAAGTGTATATTGTTGAGACTGGAATTTACTATGTGCCTATAGAGTATAGCACTCTGAATCAGGATTAGCAGTGGAAAAAGTGGTTAGTTGCTGGCCAAAGGTAGTTGTGAAGCTAGACTGGTTACTCTTCAGTAAAAAATCTTTGGTTATCATTCATTTGAAGCGCATTGTGAGGTATTCAAGCGTATTATAAGCATTTATATAAAAGCACTATTCTTGCATTATAATCACATCATAACATTCTAGCATTACATCCATTATGGCTGTGGTATGACTGTGATATGAGACCGCCTTCAATATGAAGACAATCTTGATCTGCATAACCTTCAAATATTGCCACCACTCCTGAGAAAATGTGTGTAGGAATGTGAGCGGTATGGCTGTGAAGTCAAGGTAATGTAGAAAATGCTGATAGCACTGCCTCCCTTTTGTCTCCCACGCACACACACACGCGCGCACACACATTTAACCACCTCTTCAGGTATTTGATAGGAGTGCCACTACTTGGCTGACTAAATTCAGAAATCCCTGTTACCACTTCATCAAAGTTAATCAGATTATGTTTAGAACTGGTATCACGGTACATTTCCTAGCTCCATGATGCTTACTTAAATATCAAAGATTTCTTGCATGGTCAAATATTGCTGTATGCCTATTAACACAATTGTAAACTTATGTTGACAATGGGCTTAACAAGAAGAGCTGGAAATGAACTTGTCAACCAAACAAGGCATCTGACTCTAAAATTCACTCGCCACTTTCACGGTTTTATGAGCCAAAGAGACAGAAGTGAAGCTCCAAACAGGTATTACCTGCCAGCATTTCATTTCCAACCAACAAGTATTAGGAGTGGTCTTGTGTGCAATGCTAGCTGCTTCAAGATGGAAATAAGAATGAAAACTGCTTTTAACGTTTTAGGTTCGAATCCCATTAAGTACAACAAAGCTTTGTGACTAGAGCCCAAGTCTGATCACTCACTTTACACATTCACATCTACAAAAGGTTTTCACTTAGGAATGCATTGTCACCCTGCATCACACACACACACACACACACACACACACACACACACACACACACACGGGGTGGACAATACACCCACATAACTGCTGCTCACATAAACATTCCACAGCCATTAATAGAGTGACAGAGGGAAAGTGAAGGAAAGGTATTTTAGAGGAGACAATGTGCCCTCTCCTATAGATTACAGCACTATTTGTAAAACTAGACGGCACTAGTATGTTTTAATGCAGATGCTACCAGGAGTAGACACTACACAATTACTCAGTTTGTGTTCCCTCTAGGGTTAGGAACTGAAATCAACGCTTCTAGAACTGACCCATTATCAAGTTTCCTTTTCTCCGCACGTTTGAATTGTTCCTTCTTTCCTGCTCTGCCGACATCTACGCAATGCATAAAGAGACTAACCAGACCAAGAGCTTCAGCTACAACAGCCTCACTACATCACATTACAACCTTACAGCCAAACACACGCCACATAGTTGTGTGATGTGTGTTTTACTGTGATTAATAATAAAAACACTATGATATTAACAGCTAACAATATTTTTTTATTATTCATCTAATTAGGGATTGGTAGCAGAATTCAAATCAATTCAGTTAGGGAGTTAGACTAGTATTTTGGGGTGCAACATATGTCTACAAAAGTATTATCAAAGTAATATAAATAAAAGTACCAACTGGGTAAATAGTAAGGAACAGGATCATTAAGGTGGATGAATCGAGATGAATAAAATATGATCAATTCCCAACTCTAAAACATACTAGCCACTTGTCTTGTTGACTAAAGAGCCTCACTCCTTCTTTTCCATTACAGTAATCCAATAGGAACTCTATGGTAATGTGCTCCCGTTCGCCACCATTTCATTTTTATTCTTGCCAGAATGGCCAGCTAGGTCACACTACCAGACTGTTCAAATCTTGCCCAACAAGGGCAGTTCGGTCTGAACGACTGGTATCCTGTCAGAAAGACAAGGGATCACACACTGCCCAATTTTTTTCCATTCAAAAACATTTTCCCATTTGTCCAGAATAGTTCCTTGTACATACAATTAAAAAAATAGGTGTTCAATTGTTTCTTGCTTAAGACTCAACAAATATAAGAGGTAAATGCAATAAGCTACAGTTTAAACCCATTAAAAAATTATACATTTACAGTTTTGTTATATTATTACAATCCGATAAAAGTTGCCGATAAAAGTGACCTCTCTTCTAGCCCATTGTCTTTTTCTTCCCTCTTGAGTTAAACTCCCATCGGCTGTTGCCAAGATCAGTCTGATTTCAGTTTTGGTGAGTCTTGGAGCACTTCACGTAACACGGGCCTGGCCAGATTTAACCGACCAACTCAAATACGTTAGAAAAAAATCTTGCCAGGCTTCAACTGACAAGGAGAGTCTTGGGACTCAGGAGTCTTCACACTATGCAGTGGTCTCAAACAATGTGCCATGGAGGGCCGAGATGAGCACACCTTTAACCAGAGAGGATGGGATGAACTAATCAGTGAAATCAACTGGTCTAATAATGAAGAACCAAATTTCAAAATTACTGACCATGCTCTCCATGTCTCAGCTGTGCACAAATGGATAGAGACACACACACACAAACACAGTCTCTAGGAAGCAGCCTACTGTTATTGTCCCAGAGCCCTCACAAACAGGAAATTCTAAGTTCCATTTCCTGTCCTCCTCACCATCTGTGTAGAGGTGTGTGAGTATGTGTTCAGGCTATGGAAAATACCAGGATTACCACATGGTCAGCAACAATACTCAGGTAGGCTGTGGCATTTAAACCATGCTCAATTGGTACTAAGGGGCCCAAAGTGTGCCAAGAAAATATCCCCCACACCATTACACCACCACCACCAGCCTGAACCGTTGATACAAGGCAGGATGGATCCATGCTTTCATGTTGTTTACGCCAAATTCTGACCCTACCATCTGAATGTCGCAGCTGAAATCGAGACTCATCAGACCAGACCAGTT
>OOFE01030178.1:54942-105116 GCA_900323365.1 Monocentris japonica | reverse complement strand
CTGTCACCGGTTCACCGGTTGTCCTTCCTTGCACCACTTTTGGTAGGTACTAACGACTGCATACTAGGAACACCCCACAAGACCTGCCATTTTGGAGATGCTCTGACCCAGTCGTCTAGCCATCACAATTTGGCCCTTGTCAAAGTCGCTCAGATCCTTACGCTTGCCCATTTTTCCTGCTTCCAACACATCAACTTCAAGAACTGACTGTTCACTTGCTTCCCAATACATCCCACCCCTTGACAGGTGCCACTGTAACAAGATAATCGACGTATTCAATTCACCTGTCACTGGTACTCTTGTACCACCAGTGGGACATCGCTAAGAAGTAGTGGTATTTTACTCCATTTATCCATATATGCCCTGCAGTTCTAGAGTGTACACTTCCTTAAAACAGTCATGTAAAGTCCTGTTCTGAACACAGGACAAATTTAGGAATATAGTACACATAAATGTGAGGGAGTAACTAGGAATTTGTTATTACCCTCATCCCTATGAGACATGGGTTGAGTAGAGAAAACACCACCCTAAAGTCCCCCCATAGTGAGGGGATTTGGTCAGTCTCTATCCAGTCATTTCTATGAGGACTTATTCTAATTTGATCTATTATAATTATTATTAAATTCTAATAGGCACCATCTCATAAGGTGCTTTTGTCTTCGTAGGAGAGGATTAAAAAGCCACTATCAACAAGGCTTGAGTGGTTACTCAATTGTTTTACAGTGGTTTGACAAAAGCATGACAGCAGCCAGGAGCAGTGCACCTGAAGTAGGTAATTAAGTGTCATGCTCAAGGATACCGACAACAATCCACCCCATTTGGGCCATTCTGCCTTAACCTGAGGCCTCCCAAACAAACCCTTGTGCCCCCACTGGCCTCTCACACAAACTAGCCATGACAACAGGAGAGAGGAAGCCAGCAGGCAAAATCACCTTTTTGTTGTGTCAAAGCAACAGGACTCAAAGCTCAGTGAAGGAGAGGGTTTCAATCACAACTAATCCTGTCTGCCGCTCAGGTAGGCTCTGTAACCTGACATGAGATGGCTGATTCCAGCTTGACAGAAGTGGACAGGCAGCAAGTGCTTCCCTGAGAGACAAGAACAAACTTGTCAGGTGGGTTAGAGCAACGGACACCAACGGTTGCTTACCTATTCCTGTATCAGTCCTGCAACAGTGTGTTCATTGTTTTAGATCTACCAACAAAAGCTATCTACACTGGGTAATTTGCTTAATACATACTCATGTCCTTCAATTATGTGATAGGAGATAGCACTTTAAACTGTCACTTGGTGCAAATTTTAAACAGCAACTTATTGCCTCCTTTCATTACTCACAGGAGACATAATGGAACACGGCATTATTCTATAGCTACGGTCACCCTTTACAGTGAAGTTCCACCTGGCACATTGTCAGCTTTGAAACGCAGAGAGCCCTCCATCCGTGAAAGGCCAGAGAGTTTCCAACATACTTTTACGAGGAGGTATCAAAGATTTAGTGTAAAGCCTCGCCTAATTAGGCTAATTACAGAGACGGATAATATGAGGGTTAATCAAATGATAAATATGGCAAATACCGATTTGTTTTGCCCATTAGCTATTGTGGAGACTCTAACCAGTTGATAACCATTACAAATGAGATTTAGAACTGTGACTACAACAAAGGGTAACAATCCCCCTACCCCAGCTCCCTGAGCAATGCAAGAGAAAAAAAAAAAGAAATGAAAAGGTAGCTCCACTGCCTTGACTTAAATGTTTAAGCACCATCTGAAATTAATTTCCCGTTCAAAGTGGCTTTAAAAAGGTATGAAAAACTTTAACCTAGATACATGTCATGCACATCATTCTTCATCTTCTGATTCTAACACTTCATTTGAGTGATAGCCTGTCTATATGGAGTGATATATTCCATTTTGTTATGGTAGCACCATTACTTCACCATTAAAAATTGGATATCTTCAATCTGTCATTGTTCAGTTTCTCTCTTAGCTTAAATGATGATTTGAAATGATCAGAAATCTTGGATTCTCTACTTTGAGTCAGAGATTTGATGCCTCTCCTAACATCGTTGTAACACCTATCCCTGCAAAGACTACCACTTATTCCACTACATAACAGCTATGTTAGTTAAAGTAACACTTCAAAACTTCATAACAAGACTTGCAAGACTTTTTTGAACAGCTGTACTAGTAGTTTACTGGAGTTGTTGGCCTTTGCTCCCTAATGACAGAGATGCAACTTTTCTGTAAATATGAAAATCTGACTATAATTCTGACTGACAGCTTGTATTGGCATGGGATATATCAAATAGAATTGGATGGCTTGCATGACTGGAGTATTTGCTCCTTGATACTGCAAGTGGTACGATGCAACATCTCAGGAGTTTATCTTATCTGAGTCTCAGGAGGTTACTGACTGACAGCTGTAAATATATCTCAACACAACCTTATGCATCTCCCACAGAACTCTGGTGAATAACAGATTTTTTTTTTTTATAAAAAAAAAAAAAAAAAATATTTGCATCAACAATAAACAAAAGGTAGTATCTGTATAGTTCAAGTTTCAAGTTTTCAGCAAATCAATATGATGACAAAAGACAATCTACTTTCACTTTTTTGAAATTGGTAATGTAGCGCGATAGAAGCATATTTGGATGAATGCAATGCAAGCCAGACTTCCAGCTGAGAATTTAACAACACTAATGCAATTCCATGATGCTATGGCTATTTGATTGAGTGAACACATGAACCATGATTAAGGTAAGAACTAAGGTAAGGCATCCAACTGTATAAGTTCTTATGAAAAAGAAGTAGTGTCTTTTCAGGTAAGGCAGTAAGGAAGTTGAATACGGTATTTAGCAAACAGATAGTACCTTCTAAAAAGACACATTCTATCAATATCTGGTGTTTAAGTTAAGTATGTGTTGTTTGAAAATTGATTTAACATGATTTACCAGACAAAGAAGATTAAGATTAATTCACTGGGCTGCACACCTATCTCCTTTTCTCTCACAATACTGCCTCTCTCTCTCCCTTGTAAGATGCAACTGAAAGAACTGGCAGTGTCATGGAGAAAGCAAGACAAAACACCTCAGACTTATTTCCCAGCCAGAGATTACAAAAAAAGTCTTTTTTGGGGTGAGAGATGCATGACAAGGAAAAGCACATTTGGGCAAGAAAAGCACATTCACTTATGCAGACAGTGTCTCAAGCCGCTAGACAACTTATCGAGTGTAATAATATCTGAACCTTTTTTTGTCAACATTGACAGACAACAAATAGCTACAGTACTTCACAAACTACATGCAAATTATGTCAAGCTACCGCAAGCAGGGCAGAGATGTCAAATGTCGAATGCCTTCCAAACACAGCAAGAACAACACACCCAGAGTCCCCAAGCTCCTGCTGCATAAATATTAGATTGCATAAACCTCAGCCTAACGCGACTTATTTGTTCATCAAATTGAAGTGAAAGATTTGAGTATTAATTTCTTCTTTTGATAATGCAAGTTCTGCTACCTGCAAGTTTATGGCCTACAAACAATATCTTGGTTAATGTTTTTAAAATAGTAGAAATAGTAAAATAGTTCTGTATAATATAAATGCATAAATAGTAGGGAAGCTTTCACACTATTACTTACAGTAGTAATTGTGGCTTCACTAAACACATACACAATGACACATCAGAACAAGAGGATAA
Source organism: Monocentris japonica (assembly GCA_900323365.1). Taxonomy (NCBI): domain Eukaryota; kingdom Metazoa; phylum Chordata; class Actinopteri; order Trachichthyiformes; family Monocentridae; genus Monocentris; species Monocentris japonica. The sequence goes on along the minus strand of OOFE01030178.1, from coordinate 101,422 downwards.
ATAACTATCAATTCTGTCAAGAATTGGTAGCGCTAGACTACTTGATCTAGTACGAGTATATTTGTCAATCTGTAACTCAGACCAAAAATATAAAATTATGTCATTTACAATAATTTACTGAAAGTATTTTTTGCAAGTTTGAAGAAACATCATTCACTCTCTACCAAAGGACATCAATGATGTAGTGTTTTAGAACTTCTTGTTCGAGCATACTGTATATACCTCATGGCAAAACATTTTGTGTGTGTGATCTGTGATTTGATTTGGGCTCCAAACTGCCCTGCAGAACTACAAGTAAGAAGCCTAGGGGGAACATAAGTCCTAGCCTCTAAAAATGCCAAACAACTGCATTGTGCCCATCATAATTTGCCTCAAAATTAAATTAAATGAAAATCCAAAAACTACAGGGGTGACAATGAAGGACCATAATTCAACACTGGCCTATAGCTAGACATGTGTCACTCTCGGATAGGTAGCTAATAAGTGCCTTTGGTTTTTGGAATGGATTCAGGCAATGTCAACAAAGGAAAGCTTATCTGGAAGGGGACAACACTGAGCGAGAGGAGCTGTGGACTTGCCTTGAACAGATAAAACATCACATCAAGCCATCATTAATTGGCCTCATCTGACAGGCGTTATCCTAGGGCTTCTTATCACACCAAAGGAAATGCTTATCATACAACAGGATGACTTCTTTACTGTCGCTACCTGCACAAGCTGATATAAAAAGATGAGTATGGTCAACCTTGATGTTTTAATCGCTACTATTGATTTCTGAAATTAACACATAAGGTTAAGAAGTAACTCGCAGTGGGGTCTGCTAGTAGGCTAATATTAGAGTATCTCCCCCTCTATTTTCAATAAAAGTTAAGTGAAATAAGTCTCTTTAAAGAAGAGCAAAAGCAAAACAGTGAATGTAACTAAATTGGACTTGTTGGACTGTAGCAAATAATGCATACAGTTGGGCGTTTCAAGGACAGTAGTCTATGGTGAACAGGTCTAGGTGATAATTAAGCTGACTGGGGTTTCTCTGGGATACACAAAGACTCTCTAAAAACTTCCTAAAGTGTAATTTAGGAAGGAATGGATCGACTGGAATCCTCATCTCAAAAGAAAACTACGAATTGCAAGAAGACACATTTTACCAATGGAAAAAGTTAATTATGATCCTGTATGCACAAACATGTCGAGTGTCTGGCCACACAAATATAATTGCTTGTGCTGAAGCAGTCTTGAGCAATGAAATACAATAAAGTTTGGCGAACATGTAATTTGGGTGATCAAATTGTCAACTGTGTGTTTGTGTGAGTGTGTGTGGTGTGGGGTGGTGGGTGTAAATCAGTTTTGAATACATGTTTATGATAGGGGTGATTGACCCATATTTGAAACACTAGTATGTGCTGTCCATATACAGCACATAGGTGTGACTCTTAACCATCCTAAAAGGCCTCCGATTTCCTCATATTAACTATTTAGTCCTAAAATCTATTTCATAATTAAATTGGTTCATGCAATGATGGATATGTATGAAATCTAAACTATTTTCAACTTGTGTCTTTACATGGTGTCTTAACTCATTTATACGATATCACAGATAGCTGCACTTTCATACATCCCCTTTTGATTTGGAACCTGAGCCAGTTGGTACCTTGTTCTGCTCTAAATGAAATGTAAATGAGCCCAGGTCCAACTGAATCTTGGTCTGCTCCCAAGATTGAACCAAAGTCTGGGACCAGCTTGAGAGTACCAGATATTGTGATGTGGGTTGAATTACAAGTGCAACAACAGATGTGTGTTGGATCCTTTCGCCTCATCTGTAGGATAGTAATCGTTTTTGCCTATTGAAGCGGGTGATTTGCCTCTGGCCTGCTGCTTGCATCTTGTTGAGAATACAGGTTATTGTTTGCATTTTGCAGAATTATTGGTTTAGTAGCATGTTAAGAGAAATCATCACTATAGATAAGTCAATGTTATTCCCGCCTTCTGTTTATTTCAGTACATTGAAGATTATTTGATACAAGCAAACTACAAACGGTTCCCATTCTGAAATATGTTATAGACCGAAGTGAGATTTATTCCTACGGAAAATTTACGAAGAATTTATGTGTTGAATGCTCACAAACGTCCCAGGGAACCAGTTGGGGACCCCTTCTGAATTTGAGTGAGCTCCCTAAAAGAGGAAATAATTTCAATAATGTGACATTACTGTGATAGCAGGAATTGACCAGTATGGCTTCTGACAGAGATGTGTCAGCACATCAGAAAGCAAGAAGTAAAAAGAGTAGAGTAGAGTGAGAGGCTTTCTGGATTTCTCGGTCTCTGCCATATGCTATACTGTAGTTACACCTTTGCAGTCTCACTGACCAGAGAGGTCTAAGTCCTTAAAAAAATTAAACAACGAAGATTTCCAGAAAAGCTTCAATTAGGGGCTCTTGGTAAGCGGTTATCAAACAACATCAAGTGAAACTTGTTTAAAAAACAAACAAACAATGGATTTGTGCATTTCTGGGTAATATTCTCTCTCAAAATAGGCATAGACGTCTTCTCAATGTATTAATCTTTTGGTGGTAAATTTAGATATTTCTCACTTAGTGAGTCTGAGATTCCCAAACCTTTTCATATCACAGGTATTGGGCTGTTATTTTACCATTCAACGTGGCTTATCCTCTATTGCCACAATGAGCCCTATACATCTATCCCCTTTTCCAAACTTCTATTGGGTTTTGGCTTGGGTACCTAATCCCTTCCCCAGCTCCCTCACTGGCAAAGCCACATAGAATCAACTCATCAATAACACTTTGTTTACAGTATACAGATGACTCGCTCAAGAATCCCCTTAGCACAGCGTAGGATAAAAAGACATGAATGAATGTAAAACTAAGCTCATGACAATTTCAACTGAGCTTTTTTAAATACTTGAGCTACAATTTAAGGAACTGCAGCAGACAGCGATTTTGCATTGCAATTGTCTCCAAATCGTCTTGATTTGGGGCTGGCCCTATGAAAGAGGCTGACAAAAAGCCAGGTTGTGTTAGCCCTTTGTCTTAACTCACAGGCATAGCTTCAATTCTACACTCTCTCGGGAACCACAGGCCCTATGGGTTGGCAACCACAGCGCTGTTTCCCTCAGCCTCTCTATACTCCTCAGCACTGGACTGCAGGACCACAGATACATAGCAATGAGGAGCTTTAGGCCCACAACTTTATCATGTCACACAGAGCAAGGGTTTCTTCATACCCTTCTTAAGACACACAATACCAGTGGCTGAGCTTGCAATAAGGCCCTCAGCCCCTGTGGTCGGCTGTTGCTTACGCTAAACACTACCAGCAACATAGAGTGTGAGGTTCATCACAATTTGATAATATACATTTCAGTGACATATGAAACAGTTGCATTCTCACAAATATCTCACTATAAAAATGATGGTTCTTTTCCTCCATAGAGTATGATATGGAATGATTTAGATACACCCTACAGTAAATCACTGAGAGATTTTCCCCCACAGCAGATGAGGCCAGGATTTCTTGCAGATCGATTTGACAAGCATATTTATATTACCACATGGATGTTTTTTTAAATGTTCAAAAGCTCTTGAAAGGCCTCATGAGAAGGGAGAAATGTAGGCGATTGTGTAAATCCAAAAATTGGACACATTTGGATGATCAATGATTCATCCATGGATCACTTATTTAGACTATATGAAACCTCTGATTTTCTAGTTAGACAAAGCACTCAATTCTTCCTTGGCGAAAAGCGTGTGTATAGTGTCAGATGGGTTGGGTTAAATACCGGGGCCTTAGGTCTGTTGCCCAGTTGTTCAGACTGTATTTAATCTTCTTCACTGCTCACTCTGCAGCACTATGATCCCTGGTGGCACCCAAAGAGGATTAATTGAATAGCAAAGTTCAACCCTTAGTTGTTTTTGGAACGCGTTATCCTTAATTGACTGATGGCTACTGCTGTTCATCTGTTCCTGATGCTTAAAGCAAACCCAAGCCCCTTCACTGGTCCTTCTATAAATCTTGTCAGGGTATCTATGTCAGTCTCGTAATCATTCTGGGGTTGTTTTAATCTAATCTTGAGCTCTTAAGTATGTCTTATTTACTTGTTTTCTGCATTTCACTTCCCTTGTGGAGGGTGATCACAGCTCAACTGTATATGATCATGAGCTTTAGTGTACATGGAGAACTAATTGTTTGACTAGCCCATCACCCTGAATGTGCACACGTGACTTGGTAGTGCCCATCTAATGTATCTGGAGAGCTGTACAAGGTGTGCTAGCTCTATCATAAGCCAGTTTGATACAGCATCATTTTCTGTTCCATTGTTCAGGCGAGTGGCCCCACCCAGCACACAGAGCAGCAATTGATTCAATCAAATAATGGATTTATGCTCACTGTGTCTGCATTCCAAATGTGCATTCAGATAGTGAGGTTTTCCCCGTAGAAATAAAGTTAACTAATTCCACTACCAAAACCTTGCAAAAGAATTGTAAAGCAATCACTACTGTTACAAATGAACTGGCATTACATTACATCTGTGGCATTGCAGTTGTAGATAGCAGTCAGAATAGGACAACCTATGTACATTTAATGCTATGAAACTTGAAAAACTGATTGCGCAACTTTCATACTTTCAAACTAGGAAATTAGTAGATTAACACACACTACATGACTTAAGTGTTAGTCATTACATTTTGACTTCTGTCTTTTTCCATGAGTGCTGATAGTTATCCACCCAGGCTTGTCCACTTAAATTCAGCAAATTAAGAAAGTTCACATTTTCATTCATTTCATTTATTGTCTTTACCCACTTATTCCTATTTAGGGTCATTGGGTCAGCCTGGATATTCTTTTCAAACATAATTGGAAATAAAGATGCTGCTAATATATACAGTATATATATAAAAAAATGTAGATAGTGAGAGTCAAATATTTTTGACACTAGCCCTGCTATTTTGGACATTTGAATTTATGTTCTAGAAATGGTACCCATACCAGCAATCAACAGTAAAAACAATTATAACAGTTTTGGCAGTCAGCACTTCAGACCATTTTGCATACAATGTCACACCAAAGGTTTATATTAAGGAAGAAATTGAATTTGCACATTAAAGTGCAAAGAACTACATTATCCCAATTGGTGTGCATCTAATGGGTTCTCCTGCATATAGCCAGCCGCTCTCTTCGATGGCGTGAAATAACACTATCTGTGACAGAGCACCTCCCCTTGGCACATCTGTTTATGATAGCATCTTTAGGATAGATATCACATGCAAATCATTAGTTCTAGATGCTGTGGGTTGTAGTCTAACCTGACCATTTGGGCATGTCTGAGTCAGCCGCCAAAAAGAAAGAAAAAGAAATTACCCTAGTGACATGAATGCATTGTCTGCCTCGTTCATTCGAACGTGCCAAATTTGATGTTAATGATGTGCATAATCCCATGGTAACAGATGTCACAATAGAGCAATCGTGTTTCTTTGTGAAACAATGCTTGTGAATGTGCTGTAAAACATCATTAAGGTACAGCTTGAAATTAACGCTTGGCATCCTATAATTTTTATTTCAAAGCAAAAATTTGGAGGTGCTGAAAATAATTTATTACTATTTGTTTTTCAGACACCCACTACACCAGTCCAAAATGTTTTGAAACATTATATGAGTCATAAGTGGTTAAACAACATAACAGTTTTATAGGGGGTCCTTATACTGTAATAGAAACGACAATGCTGTTTTTCTCTTCATGTAAATAAACAATGTGAGGCAGTATGGGGGCTTTGGGACATGTTGACATTTTGACATAATGAATACAGCTTGTGGCTTTAATTTACTAACTTATTAACAAAATGTATACGCTTCATGTTGGCCTTAGCAACATACTTTGATGACGTGGACATTTTTGTGGACATTTCTGTGAACCTACATACATGTAGCCTGCATCAATGGCAACGAGATAAAGGTGCTAGTGTATTTCACTACATGCAACATTTTATTTTTGGTTATATATTTTGTGATATTTTAGTCATTTGAATTCAGATATTTTAGACTATATTGTATGAATTCTGGTAATTCTGCCATATTTATATGCATATCATATCTACCCAGCTTTTATAGCGGCATGGCCTTAATTTATGCATACATAGCTACTGTCAGACCACTATTTGAGACCTGGTCTTCGAAAGTTGAAGTGGAGGTGGAAATTTACAAAGTTCAGGAAAATTATTTCAGGTTTGCATACACACAAAGTAAACAAATAAACAAAAATATCCTTGGAGCGAATTCTATCTGGCTTTTTCCTTTAGTCCTGAGAGCTGTTGTGATGCCAAATGCTTGCATATTGTTGAGATTATCAAGCTGGAAAACCATCAAGGAAAATGTGAGGAACAGTATATGAATCAGAGTAAGCACTTCTATTTCTTCTGAAAGATGCTTCCACTGAGGTAAGATCTACCTTACATATGTTGGTATTAGGTTGGATTTAAATGAATGAGAGACACAGAAACACAGAGAGACTATGAAATTTCCTAAAAACGAGGCCATAACATAATTTCCCCTGAGAGTCCTGCAAAAAGTAGAGAATGTGTCCATTCACATAAAGCTCCTATATTCAAACCGGAGTTAAGAAAAACCCTTTGGCAACAGTTCTAGTCAAGACCAAGAAAGAGTTAATCATTCTAAATTCCACAGTGAAGCAAAACTGTACTTCAAATTCAGCTGGCAGCCAGCCTCGCTAGTCATTCTTCGACGTGATGTGTGCTTCAAGAATCTGGCCCAAACAGTCTAACTGTGAGCCAGGATTCCAAACAAACAGTCTGAGAAAACAAGAACCCTGCTTGGCAAGTAAAGTTTACAGTGCCACTGTGCCCCAGTCTTGTAAGGTGGCTTCTGTCAGGCCACTTTTGGTGTCTCTGAACAAATTATAAACAAAACCATCACGTGACCACTCAAACTGCTCTTTTAAATGATTGCATCCTATAAATGCTGTGCTACTATGCTCATTATATTTTGATATGTTTTACTGCAAAATGATGGTATGGTTTCATAGCTCCCCACAAGCAGTAGAATCACTACTATGCAGAACACATGGCATTTGATTCACAACTTCAAGCAGAAACAACTAGTTTGACAGAGTTTTCAGTAACAACTTGTCTGTGCGGATGTGTGTTTTGCTTATGGATCAAGCATGTATGTGAATGTGTGCATACATATTTGTATATCTATGCTCAAAAGCTGTGTCAAGCTTATACTAGTGAATGAGTACTACTTAATACAATGGGTAATATAATTTTAGGTCATGAAGAGTAATGCCAGACTTAAAAGGTGGCTAAACTCTGCAAATAAAAAAGGTGGGTAAACTGAGTTCAGGTGGGTTTTCCCTCCATTACATCCCTGCACTCACCTCAGAGCAAGTGGAATTCCTCGATGCGTACCTAATCTAGCATGGTGCTCAAAAGCTCAAGTTTGCCTTAAGAGCCCTGGTCTTACTGACTGAACCAACGAATGAATGAATCTGGCTGAATATATAACAGGTTTTTATTCATATCCACTTAAAGGAAGCACTCTTGTACATCATCTTGAAAAAAAACTTGAAAACACTTGTGGGTGATTTATTTTTTAAAAAGGACATAGGAAGAGAGAAAGATCAAATTGAATAAATGCAAAAATTGCTCTTCTTGTAATACAACTCACCTTACTGTCTTAGTTGAAAAGCTCAATAACTTATTGTAACTTATGGTAATTATAAATCTAGATTTTGAGAGGTTATAGTTGCATTTTAATAGGTAAACATGTCAGGTAGACACATTTTACTAGTCCTGGCAGTCTGCCATGTCTACAATTTGTAAAATTCTGACTGTATTGTACTGAATGATTGAAAAATCCCCACAAAAATAAAGTGACTTTGGCGTCACTGATGACCCTGACACCTACTCTCACTGAAAACGCAAGCTTATAGTTTCCATGGCAATATTCTATTCAACAACAATCATGGATGGCAAAAAATAAAAGCCATGGGCCTGGCTCTTTTGAACAATACATCCATCTAACTGTAAAAAGATGATAGCTACCATCCATTAGCAGATGTTGAGTATTAGCGTATGTGAAATGTTGAAATTAGTTGACATTACGCAGAATTAAGCTTAAAAAATAGGTGTAATTTTAATTCATCATCATCAGTGAAAGGGATCTGCAAGTAAACAAACAGTAATGTGCAACTAAGTCACCAATCACAATGCATCTAGGTAATGCTGTTAAGGGTAGTGTAAGGGAATGAAACATTTATAACATTTATGGTTGATGAGTGGTGCAACTTACTGAGATTTAGGGTTTTGGGTTTGCACACAACCCAATATGACTGCAGGGCCATGAAGGGCAGCTTCAGATGACCAGTGAAACAGAGATGAACCACCATAGCAGACTGGGCCTATGCTCAAAACTAAATACTTTTTGGGCATCATAAAAGGGGTGTGTGTGTGTGTGTGTTCCTTTTGGTGGTGGAGGTTGTGTATCTAATAATACATAAGGCCACGGTAGGACAGTTTGTGCATATAAAACAAGGAGCAGCACTAGAGATGTTTTTCTCTTCTATCTCACAGGGCAGAAGCAAGTTTATTGTTACTAGAAAAATAAAAGTGTGTTAACGAATGCCATAGCAGGGAATGAAGCTTCTTGGACCACCTGTTCAACATTTTCATATTTAGTGAATAAGAGCTCAAGTTCCCATATGAGATACCTCACCATCTGTTCCAGAAAAATGAGAATTTTCTCTATTCAACAACAGTGCATGCTTTGGTAAACACAAGCATACACCTCAGAGTTTGTTTATTTCATGTTCCCATCTACAGATTATCCATATACTGTACTGCTACTTCCCTACATTATCAAAAAAAATGTCTGTCCACGTTAGGGGCACATCTATCTTCAACGAAGATACAGATAAATGAAGTAGTGTAGTTAATCTAATGGCATAGGATTTTGTTAAAGGGCCAAAGAACAGAAATCAAGACTAAGCTGCTCCCTGATCATTTAAAACATGTTGGCCCAGAAAAGTAAGCATGACTAAAACACTCCTGAAATAATCTCTTATATCAATTAGACCGAGGAGTATTTAGTGTTATCAGAACATACAAACACAATTTTGATGTGGATGTTAAGGGAGCTCTTTCTGCAGCTTATCTGAAATTGCATCAACAAAGAGTCAGCTAATGTGTAGATAAAGACAAAGAACGGATGTAAGCTTAACTATTGTACTAAATGTAGAAATACAAACTTACTGTACATCAAATATGCAGTAACAAGGCTTATGCCTACAAACATGTACTTTTATTTCATAAATTATTTTTTAACAGCCCTACTGAATAATTTGACCAATTTTGCAAATATTACATTTTATTACAGAGGTGAGTGACATTATTATACAACCTAACAAAGGCGCAGGAAGTAATTGACCACAAAATGACTTGATTTTCCTTCTATCATATAAGTGCTCTGTGGCATGCTCAAAAGTTTACACACATTCTGAAGACTTTACATATCAGTAAATTGGACAAAGCTTCGTATTAATAGGTAAATAGGGTTTTGCAACATTATGTATCTGAACACATTGTCACTTGCTTTCATCTTAACTGTGGCTAACTGAGCAAATTGAGACTGCATCATGGGAGCACTTACTGTATGTCATCAAGGCAACCTCCTGCCCTATGACTAACCCTCTACAACTCAGATGCATTGTGAATCATATATACACAAAAGATATGAAACTGTTTTGTTAAAAAAGAAAGACTTCAAAATCTTTTAACAACACTCTGACTACAAGGAGTGCAAAGGGCATTTACCAGAAATCTGTTTGTGGCATTATCTGCTGCCTCCTTGCTTTACTATCACATCTAGATGAAAATGTTTTGTTTTTTTAATTCTCAGAATCACTGAGTTATATACATTTTCACTAACAGGATTGTTGTTTGTTGCAATTCTTATTCTGCTCTGATGCATTGCAAAACACTCATGCTTGCATTGTAACGACAAGATGCCAAACACAAATAAAAAATGGTTCTGCTATATAGGACAATTAATTATTTTTGTACCAATCAGTGAGAAAGGCAAGTGAGATTGTAAAAATGAAGTAAGTAGGTAAAGTTTAACTGACTATTCATTTTCCCACACACAATTTGTTCTACACACAGCTCATTCCCTCACTCCCACCCCCTACTCCTTTTCCTCCTGCAGATCCTATGCCACAGTTTTTGTTGGAGTGTAAAATGTACATTAATATAGTCTACATAAATACTAGACAAGATGAAAGGAGACAGGCTACGAAACAAAATGTTCTAAGTCAAAGCATCTTGCCAAACAGGGGTGGTCTAAACATTGAGCAAAGGTAGGTGATTGCCTTAGGCCCCAGGAGCCAGAGGACCACATAAAAGACAAGAATATCAAGTAATATAAATAGATTTTTCATCAATTTAAAAGAAATGTACCTATTCACGTTCGTATGTACTTAACACCCCTCCTCTTGTTACAATAAGAATTATTTCAATCTTGTGTCAGAGCCACCCCCCTACTCAGTCAGACTATAGTAGACTATTTCACTTGACTTCCAGTGCAATGTTGCCACTTGACTTTAAGCTCATATTCCTTGCCATTGTATCAGTTACTGCAAGAGAAGTAAAAAAAAAAATGAAGCAAAGCTACCCAAGTGGTGCAGACAAACAAAAACGAGAGGGAAATAAAAGCTTTGTTGACAATTTTTTTAAATCAAAGAATCAATCGCTGCTAGTGTTTGCTGCTAGCAATATTACCACTGCCTCAAAGCTCAACAAGCTCTAGTGAAGCTCCACTGCCGACACGAACACCACCAATGATGGTGAGCATGTTGCCGAACAATCCTCAGAGCCAGTAAATCTTCGAAATAGTCATAATAATTGCGTGAATGATTGAATGATTCTCAGTCAGGAGAGGTCAGCTACTTAGCAGTGCGCAGGCCTTGAACACCAACCCTTTCTTGCATACTGGTACTTTGCTCAGCCCCAACTTGAAGGTAATTTATAGAAAGGATGGAATGAGGCCCCCAAATCATTAAGTCTGCCCCTGTTGCCAAATAGCTCCTTAGAAATGAAAGAGACAGGCAGCCAGGGAATTACGGTAGTCTTCGTGGAGGCTGTTCTAGTCCACAGATATACCGTAGGAGAAGGAGAGAGAAAGAAGGACCAGGACTTACCCAACTTTTCAACACTAAGAGAAGCTGGGGACTCAGACACCTGAAAATAAAGAGAGAAATAATATGAGTACATAGCTCAAAAATATAATTGACAGCAATTAAATATGTAAAAGGGAACTGTCACAAAGAGACAATCATATTGAATGGAATAAATTTGAATCAGTATGATGAGTTGTGGCAGTTGTGGGAATTAATTCATGTCAATGCCTTTCATTCACTTGTTTACTTAAAGAAAGTTACCATTAAAGTCAAACACTAACTTTTAAAGTGAAAAACTAACTTCTGACTGCAGGGGATAAATTCAAAAATTATAATTGTGACTGAAATTTCTATTTCTGGTGTTGTGAATGTCCTACATTCTGTTTAGATACAGGTAAGGGTGGGGGTGGAATGATTTTTGTCTCCAGGGCCCAAAGCTGTGTATTCCTCTTGTTGAGGAATGCTTTTGTTCTGATAAATTGACATTGTCAGTTTCCCACATTGCCACAGTGTGGCATATACTATGGGGAACAGTGGTGGGAACAGGAATGCTACATATGATTGGCATCAGTCAATGTGACAGTTCCTGTTTCTGTTCTTTTGAGGGGGGGGGTTCTATATTTCTAAATCTGAACTTCCAAGTCTAGGAAGCAGGAAGGAGTAGGAATTAATACACCTACACTCCCCTTCTCCCCTTAGAATGGCAAAAATCTCTTTGTACTCGCATCATAATTACTGGTGGGCACCAAAAAGATATTGTTATTGGTGCCTCATCCATACTTTTTTGCAAATGTAACGCAATGTTTTGACAACATGCAACTGACAAGTTAGTATTTTCTTAACTTCACATCAATTTCTTCATGCTGTGCTAATGTTAAGGAACAAGTATTGCTTGAAGTGACATTCGTTGTTCTAGTATATGCTCCCCTGAAACAAAAATATTGTCAGGTGCAGAGTAGCCAGCCACACAGGAGAAGTATGTGGGGTTTTGAGGACATGATCCCCCAGGGAAAAGATGATGAACAAGCTCTATTTTGGTGTCTTTTCATGCATTCTGACACTTTGAGTCCATTCAAAATACATGTCTCAATTATTGAGCAATAATGTGTTTACCTCAAAAACTGTATGTTTCACTTTTCACTTTTAATTATGAGTGGTGGTGTTGAACATTGAACATTGGTGTATAGTTTTGAGTGGAAACAGAATACTTTACTACCATCACTGCATGTATAAATGTGTGCATTCAGTGTATTTCTAGTTAATGATTGTTGTAACTTAAAAAATATCACATCTGAAAACATCGAACAATCTAATAGATGAAGTGAAACAACTGTATTGAACCCACTGTTTATTTAAAATTCTGAAGATAACATCCAGTTCAATATATTATAAAACAACCACTATTTCAGAGGAACAAAGTTAACCTACTGCTGGTAACCTACTGTACACTATACTGTTACTACCAAACCAAACACAATAATAATAACTGCTGACTATCGGACCCAGCCAGGCAACACAGCTTAACCGTGATTTAATTTCAGTATACCAGAGTTGTTAAATTATTCTTGTCAGTTGTCGCCACAATATGTTGAGATGCATCAAACTGACTGCAGTCTATGCACTCATGTTCACATTACATCAGAGTGAGTGTCACTGACAACTAAAATGTTTTAAATTACAGTCTAGCACACACTGGTACAAACACATGCTAGCAGTGTGAAGCGCATAAATGTGGACACAAGTCTGTCTGATACGTAACCTGCAAGACTCCACACATCAATATGGCCACCAGATTCAGGAGAATTGTCCATATTAAAAATAAAAATTACAGTTTAAACAGTAGCCAGCTGTAAAAAAAGGAGTCAGTATCTGTGATCTAGCCAGCACCTGGCATTTGTGGAAAACACCGGTCAAAGGGGTTTTTGTTGTTGTTTATTCAATCCTAATCCAGTTCAGCAGATATGAAGCTAAACCCTTTTTCTGGAAATGGCAGAAAAAAAAATGGCTGCCACAGAACGGCAACATTGTTGCGATGGCTCAAATTCTGAAAATCAAGGAATCAACTGTGTACCAATCTTGGTGCTTTTACATCCTTCAGATTCATGCACATTTCACCCGGATGATTAACAACCTGAAGCTTTATTCCTTCTATGATAGCAAAAGTTTAACTTTATAACTAACCAAGCATCATGGTTTTCATTCTAAATTAATTCCACACAAAAAAATTCTAATATGATATTAACGAGTGAAATAGCCCCATCAATGACATAATACTTATTACCAATAAACCAGTAATATGTTAATTCATTTTCACCTAAAAAAGCAAATGTACTATCTGTACATTTAAATCCAAATATGTAAACTTGTAAATTCACAAATGAGTTTAAGGACCAAACTAAACAAAATAACAAAGCAAGCCAACAGGGCTACTAAACTAAGGACATGTCCCGTACAAGCAATCGGGACAAAAATAACAACACTACAACTAGACTGCTGAATCAGACTGGCCGCTTCTACTCTCAGCAAGGTTTGCCCAAGATTTCCTTTTCTGAAGGAAAGAGCACACATAGTTAAATAGGGCACAGGTGAGAACAATCAACCATAATAAGGAGAGTAGGACTGCAATTGGCACTGCCGGCGCTGTGGCTGTGACATATGGCTAAAAAAATTCTCGATCAATTGTAGCTTCTTCATTGTCCATCAAATTTCATAGAAATCCATTCATATATTTTTGAGATATCCTGCTGACAGACAGACAAATTAATGAACAGGAGCGAAAACATAGCATCCTTGGCAGAGGTAACAATGACGGCCGGCGTGAATAAGTTCACTTACAATTAAGTACTTCTACAAAATAATGAAAACCTACATCCAGCACCTTCAAATAACATATCTTACAAAGTAATGTTGTAAGTCATCAAGAAATTGAGGAGCTTGGTATAACTGCTGGCTCCAAAAACACCAATTTAAATCACTCAACAAAATTCAATGGAAAAACTGCATTGAAAACTCGCCACAAAAGAAACAGTTACTTTAAGTTCAGCCAGGGCTTAGAGAGAAGTTTAAATGTGTGCAGGTAGCCGCAAAAGAAGCAGTTATTTTAACTTCAAGAGGTACTTAGTGAAGTTTACACGCATGCGCAGTTCAACACGGGCTAGAGTGAAAAAGAGAATTAAGTCGACTCCTATCCCTAGAAGCTTGCCTCCATAGTGGCAAACATAAAAATGTTTATAACTGACCTGCCAGGTTAAATAAATATTAGAAAAACGTTCCAATTAAGCTCTCCATTATTAATACAGCATCATTATCTGTCATTTAAGAGTGCCCTCAATTAGCCTGTGCAAGTCATTTTGTAATTTTGCAAAATCATGCATCATGAAAAATTTTGTGAGACACTATTTCAAAACCATCATACAATGCTAACACATCTGCAGAAATCAGACAAACTGTCATTATTGCCACCACAACAGAATACAGTGCACTGATAGGGACACCTTATAAATCATGCATTTGTATCACACTTTTCTATGAAAATCCCAGTCTATAGCACAAAGTTTCAGATCATGTGCACATAGAAAATTGAATCAAGCCATGACACCTTACCACACAATGATTATTTTCCTAGTAAAATATCAAAGAAAGTAAGTAAGTTTTGAAAATCTGAGGCAAACTGTGCTGCTGGTGAACTACAGCTTAAACAAATCTAGCCTGGGAGGGTCCAAAAGCCTTGGCCAAGTTTGTAGAGCATTAATATGACTGCCCTAATAAATTAAAGAGACTGCGATAAATTACTCACGGCCTTAAGCCATAGCCAAAATCCATAACTGAAAATGATTTCATTGCAATGACTTTAACAAGACCAGTCTCTTGCAGTATGCGCCCATTCCAAAAATCACACCACAATCTAATCTGGACATCCTTGTCTATTGTTGACTGTGACTTAAACACTACCGCATCTATTCAACCATGCGTTGCCAGTAAAAAGGACGAGTAGGTTAGATCAGGAGAAGTAGACTATTCATAAAGATTTGCCTTCATATTGTAGGCCTATGAAAATTTTCAAGCATTTTTTGGTATTCAAATAAAATGAGGCAATTTCAGTCAATGGCTAAACCATTAAGATAACTTAGGTTGAGCTATTTTCAGTCTCGTAGCCCAACGGAAAAAGACAAAGCGATAAATACTCAAATTATCTAAGCCATTAAATGTTCATATACAGAGCCATTTGCTATCAAACACATGTGATCATTCAAGTACATTAGACCATTAGCACAATTCTAAAGACTCACAATCTGTCAAAGAAATGTAATTTAGGCACTGAAAAGGTCTTTATGCTTTAGGTTGTGATGGATGGGATTCCAAGAGACTATTTTTTAAACCAATTAAAATAAATCCTGAAAACTGGTATGGAGATCAATAGCCTCACAACTGTATGCGTAAATTGGGCATAACAGCAGAAAAAAAAAAACTGCTGACATTAAAACTAGGTGCGTATGTGTGTTGTTACTGAACTAAATTTTTTTTTCTAGAACAACATGATGTGTTTGTCGACCCATGTTGCCTTTTTACATCTAAAGAAAGGTTGACCAAAACATTCTTCTCATACAGATCCTCCAAGGCTGAGGAGTGGTGGGTCCATTTTCTCTGTGGACGCAGCTTCCTAAGTGCTCCTTCAACGGACAGGTTGATGGGGTCTTAATGTTTACGGCCTGAAAAGGTAGCCCAAACCAATGAAAAATACATATCCCTGAAAACACCTTGGCCTTTTCTCTGGGCTTTATGGTGTATTTATGACCACTCCTTTACAGTATGAAAGCAAAGTGAAAGGCATGTTCAGATTAAATTAGTGCACGTTACGTTTTCTAAACTAGGTACAGTACTAATGGGCTTACAGGGATCTGCCTGAGGGCAGACTCGAGTGCAGGGAATACCTTAGGTCAGGATTCAACAGGCTTATCTGACATAAATGGCCTGGCTAACCATTCATAAGAGGTTCAGCTGGACCTACACATAGATTCCTGAAGGGTAGAATTTGCTGAAGGAGAATAATCTTGCAGTTTTCATCTCCCAATTCAAAATACAGATCTGTTGTTAACAAGTAATATACCATTCAGTCAAGTGAAAAAAAAAAAAAAAAAAAAAAAAACTTCAATCCAATGAAATAAAAATACACTAAATGAAATAAGCATATACTCAAAAACACAATCCAATGAAATAAGCATAGAGATCCAGCAGTGAGGAAAAAGAAGTGCCACCAAGGGGAATGTACTCTGATTTCGGATGAGCCTTAAATGCAGCAATTAAACTGCATTTGAGCTAATTAATGATGGATGCCATGTATTGTTGTATGTATTGTATAGTACTGCATACGTTCTGTTTCCTAGAATGTTTCAAAGAATGTAACCAGGTTAATGTAGCCATATGTTTCCTAGTTTTGAAAGATTGATGTCCCATTGAATACGAGAGGCATGGAGAGGAAGCTTAAATATTTATAGAAAATTTTGAACTGAACTATTTATATGAAAGTTGAGAAGTCAAGAAAATGTTAGTAACATTCAGAATTTAATTTTAAATGTAGCTTCATTTGCAGGGAGGTTTAAACCAGGCAGGTCTCTGTGAAACATTACATTGTGAACAGTAGGAATGTGATCAGCCTCAACTGATGATTTTTTTTATTTTAGAATTCCAAAGAGGTTACAAAACTTCTGCTCCTTAATATGTTTTATTACATAAAATTGGGAGAATTATTATTCACATCATTGTTCTAAAACGACCACGCGCATCAATGAGCCCATGACCCTGTCGCTAGTTCACCGGTTGTCCTTCCTTGGACCACTTTAGGTAGGTACTACCCACTGCATACCGGGAACACCCCACAAGACCTGCCGTTTTGGAGATGCTCTGACCCAGTCGTCTAGCCATCACAATTTGGCCCTTGTCAAAGTCGCTCACATCCTTACACTTGCCCATTTTTCCTGCTTCCAACACATCAACTTCAAGAACTGACTGTTCACTTGCTTCCCAATATATCCCACCCCTTGGCAGGTGCCATTGTAACGAGATAATTGATGTTATTCACTTCACCTGTCAGTGGTTTTAATGTTGTGGCTGATCGGTGTACAATTGGATAATCCATTAATGAAACAGATTCTGGGCAACCTGTTAAGACCGAGGCCATAACCTTTAACCTCATGTACTTAGCTCTGACATGAGAATAGGGCAAATAAGGCTTTAAGAAGAGAAGCTTTTCTCTTCTTATACTGTTACACACCGACAGTATGTAGCAGTCCTTTCCACCTCTCCCTCCACCTCCTCCCATTCCCTTTTAATAGCATTGGCAATGCTTTAAAGTTTAAATCTTACTGTATTAGTGCCCATAACAGCATCATAAATCTTTGGTTCCCATTTGGTTATGCCCTGGCTTTTTATTTTTGTTTGTTTGTTTTGATATCATGCTTGGAATCCAATATAGGTTAATCAGTATAAGCAACTGATTATAGACAGTATCTGACAGGAGGAGCTGGGAAAGGATTCACACTGGGGGTAAATATAATGGTGCCTCTTCAACAACAATCATTAATTGGTCTACACCATCCATACTATGTAACCAAATCTAAAGATCTTAGTAAAAATATTTTTATAATATCACATTTAATCTTTACAAAATAAGCAGTACATTATGCATAGAGTAGTAGGCCTGTGTATTTCCTTGATAGAAACCCATTTAGCCTACATAAGCCAACAAGGATTGGTGCTTTTAATTCTGCAAAGCACTACCTGGATCCCTGTTCATTTCATTATAGGGTTGGAGTCAGACTGAAAAGATAAACTGGAGGTTCAGCTATGGCATTAGCTGCCATTTTCATAAAACCGCGGTGATCCACGGTGAACCAAGGTGATCTGGACCAGCAGCCTTTTTGGGGTTCAAAGCTTTAAGGGCCTTGACCCCTAAAGTGAAGGGGTCTGGCTGGAGGCTCTCTTATGCTGTGGCATTTTCCTGGCATGGTTTGGGCCCACTTGTCCCCTTAGAGGGAAGGGTCACTGCAAATCAATACAAAGTTATTCTGAGTGATCACCTTTATCCTATAATGAAACATTTCTGTCCTGATGGGAGTGGTCTCTTCCAGGATAACAATGCCCTCATCCACAGGGCACAAGGGGTCACTGAATGGTTTGATGAGTCTGACAATGATGTGAATCATATGCTATGGCCTTCGCAGTCACCAGATCTCAACCCAATTGAACAATGGATGATTTTGGACTGACGTGTTAGATAGCACTCTCCACCACAATCATCAAAACACCAAATGAGGGAATATCTTTCGGAAGAATGGTGTTCCATCCCTCCAGTAGAGTTCCAGAGACTTGGAGAACCTATGCCAAGGCGCATTGAAGCTGCTCTTGCGGCTTGTGGGGCCCAACACCTTAAGACACTTTATGTTGGTTTTTCCTTTAACCCGTCTGTACATTTGTTTCCCACGACACAATGTGATTGGACAAGAGGTGTTCCATTAGTGCTCATAACCACAATATACAAACTACTACCTTATAACTCAAAAGGTATCACTCTGGCTTGCGTACATTTAATGTACTCACTTTGTAATGAAGTAAGCAAGGATGTTTATTGCTTAATAACAGGGAACTAAATTTTGTTGGTGAAGGGCCAAAATAAAAATCATTAAATTAAAACACCCTCTTTGTTTAATGTTTGATACTATTGTAAAAATGTCATAAATGTTTAAAAGCAATAATATACTCAAGGTTGTGCTATGTTGGAGTTATTGGCACCAGTTGCTGATCTGCAGATAACTGCATGAGGGGACTTCCAGGATGTTGTATAACCGGTGCCAATAACCACAATATAGCACTCCCTCTCGTGTGTTATTGCTTAAATAGAATCATTGAACACACAAGGGTAATTCAGGGGAGTTATAATTTGCCAACAGTGATTGAAGGGCTTTCCAAAATTTTCGGGAATTCTGGTGACAGTCAGGTAAATTTCTGACTTGGCCTTCCAGATAAGACAGGTACTTTTGTTAGCAAAGTAGCAAATCATCAAACACAAAAAATAAAAATAACAAAATCTTTCATGGGTTAAAAAATTGAAAAGTGGCCATGGCCATGTTTATAGGCACCCTTTAAAACGATTCAAATCAATTTTGGTGGAGGAAATAGATTCTCATTTACAAACTAATTCAATTCACCTGTGACAGGTTGCAGGTGCCCACATGGTATAAATGAACCAATTATCCATTTTAAAGTGATAAAACAGTCTGGTTTGGTTTCCTGGTCGTCTGTGAAAATGGTGAAGAGAACACAGCTTTCTGAGGATGTCAGAAAAACTATTATCACCAAACATAAGCATTCACAAGGCTAGAAGGCATCTCTAGAGACCTTGGTATTCCTGTTTCCACAGTTCACAATGTTATTAAGAAGTTTGCTGCTCATGAAATTGTTAAGAATCTCCCAGGACACGGTGGTAAGAGGAGAATTGATCTGACCTGGAAAGGTCTGGGGTAATGGTTTCAGCCCGTACCATACGCCGGACACTGAACCAAGAAGGGCTTTATGGTCGGAGACCACGGAAGACCCTACTGCTGAAAGAGAAACGAACAGAACAGGAAGGTCCAATTGATCTTTGCCAAGACCCACCTGGACAAACCTAAATCCTTCTGGGAAAATGTTCTGTGAAACGATGAAACTAAATTGGAGCACTTCGGTGAGGCAGATCAGCACTTTGTTTACAGGCAACAAAATTAAGCTTTTAAAGAAAACACCCTACCAATTATTTCAGAAGGTATTGCATTAGCTATTGCATTATGTACATTATCTGCATAAGCATGGAGCATGTCTATTAAAGATTTGTAAAAAGCCATCATAAAAGGATTTCCATGCAGATTCAACTATTCTCTTTCCCATTAAAATTTAACAAAACAAACAGGAAGTCCTGCTCAACAATACACTTTCTTCTGAATGATACATGACTTAGCTTTTGGAACCTTGGCACAGCAACAGGACAGTGGTCACTTAAACAACAACACCTCCACCCTTTTTTGGTTGATCAGAGCGATACACATTGTAGCCATTAATGGACATTTTGCTCAGCCAAGTTTCAGAAATCACCATTAAAGCCACATCAACAGATCTGGCCCAAATTAGAACCATATCTACTTTGGATAAGTGGCAAACCACATTGATATGAATTAAGCCCAAATGTTAGTTTAGCAACCCTAAGGAATTTCTCAAAATGACACACAGATACCATATTATGGTATTGTGGGTACTGACATCCTATCGCTCCGCTAGCTTGCATAAACACCACAAAGATCATTTCATCGGTTTATTAGTTTATGAAAACACAGCAGGCACTCGCCTGAGAATCAAACGTAAACATACTATCATAGGCAACCTTGATGAATGGATACTCCAACAGGGGCTACTGTGAGGTTTTGTGACGAGAGAGTCCCAGGTGTAACTATGTCAGAACAGGGATAGTGACTTCCAGCCAAGAGAATGATTTGGGTCAGTAGGTAATTGCATTCCTGGACCACAGGGGACTTGTTGGCAATTAATCCTGCCAGTGAGCCATGTGAGATATGCACACGTTCAGTGTGCCAGTAGACTGATAAATGCAGCTCTGCTAACATAGCTCTGTCAAAGAGCGATAGGGTAAAGTTTCATTTACTGCTGACACTTTGTATCATTGTAGCTGCATTAACAGAATAAAATGAGACTTCAGCAATAAAAAAAAAACATATTAGCCCAACATACTTGAAAAATGCAAACTAATCCTCAGAATGGAAATGAAATTTTATGCATAAGCAACAGAACATTACCTAAACAAGATTCTGAACTTGACAAACAGGCCTAAAGCCCCAAATACCTTCTATTATCATCTTTTCCAAAACTGATATCCTTGAGCACCTCAACATTCAGCAAGATTTTTTTTTTTCATAAGCATACCTATGCCTACCTTTCCTTCTCATAATTAAGTTCAAGGAACGAAATCCCTGCCAAGTAAAAAGGCAAATTCACAATGGCTGCATGGCTGAATTACACCAGAAGTCAAATAACACCAGCTTTAAAGGGTCATTTACATTCTCTTTTGGACCCATAACACTTTGCTGGTATATTTAATATCCCATTAGAGCTCCCTATAGTCATTTGCTATCTCACTTTTCTTTCCATTGTGCTTTGTAATGTGAACAATTCCTGTGCGTGTTAAAGAGGCATTTTTAAAGATTTTTTTTTGGCATTTTCCCTTATTGGATAGAAGAGAGACAGGAAAGATTGGGTGAGAGAGGAAGGATGACATGCAACATAGGTTATGTGGTAAGCGCCTTAGACCACTAAGACAACACAACGCCCCTTTTAAGAGGCTTTTAAATCAATTCATAGATCTGAATTTGAGATACTGTATATTCAAAATTCAGTATATCTGTGTAACATTGCGTATACCTGTAAGTGATCTACAATTTTCTAAATCTCAACAGTATGTATACATGCATACAATAATGTAATGTACTGTAATGTACACATAGTTAAAAATGTCTAAACTGCGGAAGAAAATACTATGTACCCATGTTATCTTTGTAATACTGTATATCCATGAGTTGGAATGCTGAATAGCCTTAAGAAATAGTGCATAAGCATAATGCTTCCTTTATCACTGTGCTCTTTAATCATTAGTTTCAGGGCTCCTTTTGACATCACAAGAGTTTACTCCTAGTTCTTCCTGATCCCTATCAGGTAGCTGGGTATCCTTGAACTGGCTGGTCTGTCAGAAACTGTCATAGTTACAGAGAGTTACAGCCAATTAGGTCATTAAGGGTTACCGAGCTGGAACCTGGAATGTATGTTAACCACACTCTCCCTATAAAGGTTGTGCAAACATATTGTTGTAGACTTGCATGACACTTGCTGTGTATGCATCTCTTCCCATGATCATGCTTTTATATTAAAGACACTTGATGCAAGAGAAACTGTCTGACAGGAGAATTTATTCAACAAATTCCCAGTCAAGTATTGATCACAATACTAAAAACCTGAACATACCAAAAGAATTAAGTCTCTAGCTGCACTTTGACCTTTAAGATGCACTTTGGAAGCGGTAGTAATAATATGGTTTTAGATCTCACTTCTCACAAGAAAGTTTGCAAGGCACCAATCAGTCTAGATTTTAAAAGCATATGGTAGCATATGGTGCCATGGCACATGGGCAAAGCAGAAATAGCCCTTGATTTACTCTGAAAGGCTGCATGCAAATGCTTTCTTGGGGCGTTAACAAGACAACATAGATTATTAAAATAATAAAGTTTGAAAGTTAAAAATGTGGCTATAATTATGGAAGACTACTCGAGAAATTAATGATTTGATGTGTGTAATGATTTGCAACAGCTTTTCTTTTTGCAAGCACTACAATTGAAGCAGCTTCTTTGGAATTTCAGAATATGCGTGATGTTGACCTTAACTGACACTATAAATACCAGTTCCTTGGTTGCATCGCATTTCTTAGTTTCAAAGCTCAAATGCATTGTTTGAGTTCTAACAGTAATCATTTCAATAGGCATCCTTTCATTCTCATCCATCTGACTTGAGTGTACAATATGTGTCACATTTCTTGTAATGTCCAATTAGCCTCAAGCTTCTGCCTAATCTGAGTTTAATCAGTTAATGGCCTCTGATCCCTACTGATAGGGGGTCATAGAAAATGTCACTTCTGACATACAAGCACTCAACTGTCTGAAATTATTATGAAAATATATCAATTCAATGTTGTTCATAAAGGGTTGGGAGACACTAAATGCCTACAATGACGTTCACCAAAGCTCCAATCAAAGCATCGTGGAGTGAAGTTGACTGTCATTAACATCTAATAGTAATGTAGCAATGTCAATTTTAGAGAATATCGATGCAAACGTCACACATATTTAAGCATCATGTGGGGGTACTTTTCAGTCGTTCGTACTGGGAGACTTGTTAGAATAGAGGGAACAATAAATGCAGCCAAATACATCAAAATTCTTCAAGGGAACCTGCTTCAAAGTGCTAAAGACCTTAAATCGGAGCTATGATTTATGTTCAAACAGGACAATGACCCTAAGCATACAGCTAAATCAAAACTGCAATGGCTTCAGAACAAGAATGTAAAGGTCCTTAAGTGGCACAGCCTAAGCCTAGACTTGAGTCCCATTGGAAATCTTTGGAATGACTTGAAGATAGCTGTTCAGACTCTGCCCATCCAACTTGACTGATCTTGAGCAAATCTGCAAGTTAGAATGGGGAAAAAAAATGCAGATGTGCCAAGATAATACAGATGTATCCAAGAAGACTCAAGCTGTAGACTAATCGCGGCCAAAAGTGCTTCTACAAAGTATTTTAATGAGATTTTTCTATATTTAGTTTTCAATTTCGCAAAAAATTCTAAAAACATGTTTTCACTTTGACATTTTCTGTGGATGCAATTTAATACATTTTGAATTCAGGCTGCAACACCACAAAATGCAGA
Source organism: Monocentris japonica (assembly GCA_900323365.1). Lineage (NCBI taxonomy): Eukaryota > Metazoa > Chordata > Actinopteri > Trachichthyiformes > Monocentridae > Monocentris > Monocentris japonica. The sequence goes on along the minus strand of OOFE01030178.1, from coordinate 77,717 downwards.
AAAAGTCAATGGGCTTAAATATTTTCTGAGGGCACTGAACCTACAAAACATCCAAAAATACCAATATTTACAAGTGTCAGACTAAGAGAAGAGGAATACTGCTATTAGTATAGAATATTGCAAACCTATTGGGTCAGTCTTTACAGTAATTACAAATCTTGAGCCGATTTAGCCCGTCTTAAAGTACCTTGTGTTCCTTTTGACTCATCATTTGTTCAAAGGCAAGACAATGAAAACCCCTAGCAAAAGGATGCTGTGTCAAAAGGTTCATTCAATGGTTCGATAAACTCGTCAACAATAAAATGTGGAATTACCTGCCCTTAACATCCACCAGTCAAAGAAATATAATCATCTTTCAAAATGAATCAAAAGATGCGTTTACTGTTATGGAGGTGACAGACTGACCAATGGCATGCCTTTTAAAAAATTAGGCTTTTCTGGAACCCACAGTTATTTACTATTTTCCCTCTCACTTGGAATTCCTAATTTCTTTGTCTTTATCTAATTTCCTTCTTTTTCTATTAGCATGAACGTCAATTTTGTAATATATTGGACGTTTCTATGTAATATCTGTGTGAACCCCGGGATGACTAGCTGACTGCCATGGCACTGGCTCATGAGAATCTATAAAATAAACAAACTCATAAATAAAAGAGCAAAATAAAGTGTTCATACATTAGATTTGTTCTAAGCATTCGTGAATACGTTTTTTCTATTCATGGTGGTACCACCTCATAGCAATTTTGTCTTGAGGGACAATAAAATAGAAGTCCCTGCACTGTTCATGTTTACACACCATCTCAATGTGCAATCTTCACTCGAAAACTCTCAACAGTCAAAAGCTGTTTATAAGGCATCACTGGCTGTACAGTAATCATGAGTTAAACACACAAAAAAGTAATCAACCCCTTAAAGCGATTCTCCTTAATAACAAAGATAATCTCCTTCTCTTTTGCTTGACTCTTCTTAGCTCAGTTAGATCCTCAGTCTAATTGCTCTTGTTAATCATGCCTTAATTTGTTGACAAGATTCATTTGGCACACTTGTGTACAAAACATCAAATCTCTCTCAATCTGGGGATGCCAACATCTTGAAATTAAGGACAGCAAAGTAGAGTGAGACCAGATAAAGTCATCTTGAGAGTTTTGGAGATGCTGCCAGAGACTGATTTAATGCCATGATCCGTGTCTGTCACCACTTATTAAACTAGTAGAGCCACTAAACTGACCCAAAACATTCTTGATATTGTAATTACTGATGATACTGTAGAGGAATTGCTAGATTTGTATGTCAATTGCCCTGAAATAACTATGAAATGAAATGCCACTGGCAATAGTACAGTGTTTATTTAAGTTAATTGTGAATCTGATATACAATGTCATTATCAGGATGAGCATGATTAGCCCACGGCAATCAAAAGTTATTAAGCCATTAAAGTATAACAGTATAAATATAAACAGTATAAAGTATAAATTTTACTTCTAGCTACTTGCGTCTTGCTTGCTTGCCATGGTGTACGACTCTCCGATATGGACACTCTAAAAATCAACCCCAAAAGCACTCAAAATGCTACCTTGGCCACTGCTTTAGCATTTTTTTACTCTTTGCTGGCCGGCTGCAGATACCTGTCTATGTGCCGCTGTGTAAAGTAGTGCTAAATAGGAATGAAAGTTGTCAGGTCATGGACTTAATGGCCTGTTTACCAGGAAAAGATTGTCTTCAGTAATAAATGTGGAAACTCACAAAATCCACAGTATTCCAATAATTGTTACAGTAATTGAAAAAGGAAGGCAATAGTGAGTCTAATAACAGTGTTATGATTAAAATGGAATCAATGTTCATCAACATTCAGCAGAGAATGTTTCAGTGTCCAATAAAATTGCAAAAAATAATAAGCTGACAAGCCCTAAGGTTGAAAGCTGATACAGTTCCTGTGTAATTTTAAGATAAAAGTAATTAGATTATCACACCACACCATCATTAAAGTCAGCTGCATCAGCCCTTACAGCTAAGTAAAATAGTTTACCTTTTCCCTCTACTCGTGAAGCGTGAAGGCACCTGCCAGTAAATGTTTGAAGTATGATGTTGAAGTGTAGCTATCAGTGAGACTGAATGCTTAGAAAACCAAAATACAACGACCGAGCTGCCCACAAGTCCTTTACAATAAAACAAATATCAAGGTTCCTACAATTACATATTTATTCAATTCCAGAACTAGACATTTAGACATTGCAGATTCATCATTTATAGTCAAAGTGAAAGTCTGTAATATTACTAATAAAGAGTGTACAAGGTCTCTCTTGGGTTCAATTACTCAGTGTGGTGTTGACTGTGCTGGGCCTCCATATTACCATTCTTTATGATGGCCACAGTTTCTTTGCAAATCAAGCAGATTGGTTTGGTGCTGGCAGAATGAATGCATATTTCTCTGTTCTTTCCTCTTTGAATTCTCTGTTCTTTGATCAACTTCCCTTTTCTTTGCAAACTTTGAGAAAGACATGCTGCTAGCTAGCATTAGCAATAACGTTCGCAGGTCCCTGACTGACTGACTCACAGTGACAACTCATTGTCATAACAATGACATTACGCTACGTGTGATTGGACCAGATTGAACGCATCCACAGAAACTGACGACAGGCACACACACACAAACATGCAAACGGCTCTGTGAAAGTGAAAGTCAAGGAGTAGCAGTCTGCAATGCATGTCTCACACACACACACACACATATAAATATATATTTGTTTGATCACACAACGTGACGGACACAAGAAAATATAATTCTACATTATGTCTAATGTGACATAATGGGTCTGGTCCAGACTGACTTTCAGTTCGGTCCAGACTTTGACAAGCCCTGGTATAGACCAATGAATTACATCAACTGTTTTTGGTCAGCTACATGGTGTGATACTGTCTGTTAACATCTCTCACTCCGAAGTACATTATGTTTGCAATTCTATTTGATCAGTGGAATCGGTTTTGAAACCTTGCACTTGCTCCAGCATTTCTATCTTTTATATAGAAGCATCTGAAGAATTAAAGCAACCATTTCACTGATTTAGAATAAAAATAGACCCCAACCATTTGGTCTATTGGGATTTGAAAGTATTCTGAATAAAGCTTATGTGACACAAAAGTCAATTTATAGTATAAGCTTCGAAGACAGTCACCTAACATTTATGCTATGTCACAGCCAAGACTTGGTTAACAGTAATTTTCACAATAAGAAATTACAAGCTACCACAGTCCTAATACTTTAAAACTAAATATGAGTATAGAATAATACTCACAGGTTCTCTTTAGATTATTGAAGCATAGAAAACTGCTAACTTCACTAAATGGCAGTCACTTGGAAGAATCCTCTCACCCCCAGAAAGCCTTATGCTGCTAAAATGACTCACATCCCCTCTTCCAACCTCTGTCAACCATCATGAGGAGGTAAACATTTCCAAATATGGAGAAAAAATGAAGAAACTATTGAGGGCAATATCAATTTGGTTTGCTTTTAGCTGGAATGCCATATTTTGTGAGCCAGGGTCACTCAACAGAGCCAGCTCTGTGGTGCAAACCTTTCACTAGGAATAATAATGATGATGCCAGAGAACTTTTCACAATTGATTTGAGTTTGGTCTGACCTAAGATGGCTAGCAGTGTCCCTATATGCTATGAGTAGATAATCAAAATGTAGAGAACAGTAAGTGGTAAACTTATGGTAAACTCATAGCTCAACCCAAAACTATTATTATAGGCAACTATTACTATTACATTAAGCTTACATCCGCAAGTACCATAGAGAAGAATGATAGTAGTAGTGCTATCAAATTATTTACTAATAGTAGTATTAGTAATAGTAGTCCATAAACCAAGAGGTAGATTTGCCATTTTCATAAGGCAATATACTGTACCACAATTATTATTTGTAAAAAGAGTTGCCTACTGTGCACAGTTAATGGAAACAGTGTAAATCTTACAGTCAATGTATTATGGTATGTCAGAGAGAAAAATATGGGAGGAATTCATCCACGAGACACATCATATCCTTATTTGTTCATCAAACCACCAAGGCGGGATTAACAGATACTGATAGTCCATTTGTTGTGAGAGGCTGTCCTGTCACACAGAATGTCTTCAAGTGATTAAGAAGGTATAATTAAAGTCTGATTACTCCCCGTGAGTGCAGTAGGTCAGTGGAGGTTATGGCAATATTAACAGCAGCTAAGGGAGAACATTATGCAGCACTGCCTGAACTGGATCTGTATTGTAGCATTCCTTAGCTTGTACTAGCTGTGAAAAATACATGTTCATAAATCCCCAAAAATCTCCATTTTATTAGCAATTTAAATGCATTGTCTGTTGTGGACATAAATGAGCAAAAAAAAAAAAAAGTGTATGCATGCAGGACTCTTCTATCCATGTCTAGGCCAGTGATATTACACATGCTTTGCAAAAGCTCACATTGTTTGGGTTTTTCTGAATATGTTTCACACTCCTCTATCCATGATGAGCATTCTCTTTGTAAGGAACACCCTGACTACACACTGCTACACACTGACTCAGTTACAAGCAGTCACACCAGGGGCTACCCAGTACAACCTGCTTTGTACTGTACCACTGAGCATTACCTGCTACACTCAGTTAGTCTGGGAATTTAAAGCCACAACCTTCTAGTCATAGATTGTAGTCATACATTCTCTAACCTCCAGGCTATTACTACCAGACATGATTAAGCATGTCTGGCATGTCAGCATTAAGAAGTTCTCATTTCTAATGCGGTCACAAAAAACAGAACCAACATATTAAAACAAGTACAGCAAAGTACAGCAAAATCTATCATACCTGTTCTCCTGTCTGGATGTATGGGCCTTCTGGGTAGTCTTTGGTCACTTTGTCTTTGTATTAGTTGTCAAGTTGCACTTTTATGTCTGAAATTTGTAGAACAAAAAGAGAACTCTATTTTACTCATCTAATTGGATGAATAGATAGCTGGGATAGTACACATGTGCTGAATTGACAGGTCTGCATAGTTTGCCCTGTCACATATCCAAGTATATCAAATTGTGGATTTTCTTTCAATGAGTGTCATCAGTGAACGGGATGGACCTTGGCCAAAATCCCATAAATCATAAATGAACCTGAAAGTACCTTGACATGACAAGTAAGCGACACATTAGAATACTCAATAATTAAGACATGTATTTTGAATGGAATCAATGGGTCAATGCTTGAAAAGAAGCCAAAATAAAGCTTGATCATTTAAAGATTTTCCCTGGGGGAGCATGCCCCCAGACACTCTTGGCTGGCTACTCAGTGTGCTTGTGGAAAACACTGCTTTATGTATATTTAGTTGAATTGAAATAAACAAAGACACTAAATAAGAGTGCTGAGTGTTTTCAATGTCTTGTCAGGTCAGGTCAGCATGTAATTTTGTTATATTACCTGAGTATTTTGGCACTGAATGTCAAACACTGCAGCACTATCAAAAAATGTCCATACCGTGATAATGTCCTGACATAATCTCTGGTGCTCTACTCTAAAGCAGGTCGTTTTGAGTCTGGGAAACCTCTGCTCTTCCTTCCAGCTAGGCCCATGCTCATGATAGTATACCATGAAACACGTACAGTAGAACAACTTGATTAATCCTACCAGGGGGGTCGGGCTCAGAGGCAGCTGAGGGACTCAGCTTTTAATTTCAGCATCATCAAGGCTGTCAAATGTGTCCTTTTTAACCAATGATTTTAAAGACACTTCTGTTTAATGCTGTCTGAGTCAAAAATGCGTGGGAATGACGCAGATGTATTCAGTTTGATAACAGAGCTCTCAGGGGGCCTAGATGTTATTGATTTGAAATTCATATCAAAGTTTGAATTCAATCTTTTCAACAGGAAAGAGAAATTAATTTTTCACCATGTTAGCTACTTTTTAGCAGAACAGTGTCTATAGTCTGGACCAAGGATTTTTCAAAAGGCTAATACATATTTCCCCACTTGACATGTGGAGACCTACCATAAATAGGCCAACAAACCATTTTGGGTCCTGACCTATAGTTTAAGAAACCAGGGCCTAGATATCACTGCTTTGGTGGTAGAGAAGGTATTCTTGAAGGGGGAAAAAAAACATGCCTCGCAGCCATAGAAGTGCTGAGAAAATGTAGACTACTTTTCCACAGCAATTAACTCACAAAGAATGAGACAGGAGACAATGCTGAGGCCATTTAGGCCAGGTAGGCATTTAGTTAGCCCCGACGGCCTCAAGATGTTGTCATTCATTTTGCATTTACTTGCATTTTGAGTCCTAACACAACCCATGCAAAGCTTTGGACAAAATCTTGACGCAAGAAGTGGCTGGTCGAAGACAGGTTCTGATGCCTTCTTCTTTGGGTATATACAAAACATACATATGCGGAGAAAACACACTCAAAAGTCTGATTTTGAGAGTGTTCCACATTTAAAATCTCTGAAATAGAAAACTCAATGTCCACCATTTGGCCTACTGTGCAAGCACTGTTCGCTCCATGAGGCACATGCCAGCACTGCCTCTAGCAAACACACACATCAGATTTCAAAATAAGAGTGATACATGGACCATACCAACCAAAAATATAATCCAATTATACAAGGTCACTATTGGGTTTGTTTGGTCTGAGTTAGGGACGCAGACAACAGTGCCTGCACAGTAGGGCAAATGGTGGACTTGGACATGGAGTTTTCTATCTCTGAGACTTAGCAATATCTTGAGTGGTGTTCAGGCTAGCATTTAGCCTACCTTGTGTTCAGTTTAATTACTTGATGCATTTGGATTAGTGAAAGGATACCTGCAAAGCATCTTGATATAAGAATCTCTGGTTAGTTAGACCTAGCCATTTGACACAATGTGTCACAATTAAGGTGTTGACAAATAAAGCTTGCTGCTTTCTCTTCTCTTCCCAGGTCTGTAGCCAAATGACAAACCAGAGCCAAGAAGACACTGCAGGCCTGCATTGTAATGTGAGTAAGTCCACTGCTTTGTGGACGAGAACACTGTACTAGTAGTTCTGTTTAGACTACTGTTTAGGATATAATCAATGATTAAGTCTCATGGATACACCAGTCTCAGTCACTGACCATAACTACATTATCCAGTCAGTTAAATTATACAGGCCGTCATTGTAAAAACTAGGTAAAACAATGTAGCGAATCTGTGTTGTCGTAAAGAAGCGCGTCACTCACAGCTGATGGTGATTTTTTTTTCTTTACTGACAGCAAATATTACTGTTGTATACGCCCATGCCAGTTATTCCGAGGCAGGACACTTAAATGGACGCTTATGAGACAACTGCAATTACATTGAGCTCCAAATTTCGCTGTAGATAACCACTCTTGTGTTTCGCCAATGGTGACAGCCTGTCTTCCGCATTGCTCAGCGGCAGACAACTTGGCTAAAAACAGAAACAGCAGGGAAGCCTGGAAACTCTGCCACATTCGCCAAACTTGACGGTCCACAATGTTTTGTCCTTTCAATGCATGAGTGAGTTTGGTTGGTATAAAATACTGGCAAGAAATATGTTAGTTAGCGTTATCTAGTGCCAGACAAGGCTATGGTGCGAGCCCACACCCTCATTGTGAACTCCGTCCGAGCTACAGTAAAATTCATATTATATCCTAACAAGACTGAACAAATTGAAGCCGAGCAACTCCAACAGCAGGCTATAATCCATGCAGGGCTACACTCATTTAATCACGACCCAGAATCGCAGAGATGTTGCAAGTGTTACAAAAGAGTTCGATAGTTTCCCTTACCTCGCTTTCTAGGAATAAGAGAGATTCAAATCCCACCAAAAAAGTGAAACTTCTTGGTCCAAATTCTGGGAGAGTAGTAAGCAGTGACGTCACAGTCTGAAATTCCAGCCTTCTCAGTCAGTTCAGATATTTGCCCATGTAAGGCAGTAGGCCAGCAGCATCGCCAACTCCTTCGGTGCGTTTATATTGACACGCGAACATAGTCAAGAATACGAGTAAATCATCATGTCACTATCGATGACAGCTCTGAGAGTTGGGTGTTTGCGTACAAAAAGCTACATGTTTAAAAAAAAAACTGTGAGCAAGCAGCATAGTAAAATGATTCCTGCAATGTTCTATTTTTTGTCTGTTCTTCCCTTAAACGTGAAGCCCTTAAGGGTTTTCTCTCAGTATGTCATTGTCAAATAAATTTTAACAAATCTATTATCTTATTATCAAAACCTCTCGAACCTCCCTCAGTTCCCCTTGCCCAGCTCTAGGCTCTTGGAAAAGGATTTCACTCCCAGACATTGAACCTTCACATTGAACTATCAAATGAAAATTTAAAGCAGACCAGTAGGGTTATTGTGTGCAATGGTGGCAGGTAAAATTTGTTTTAAAGGCAGTAAACATGAGCTGCCATGATCTCCACGAGTATTTGGACAGTGACACATTGTATGATGTTTTTACTGTTTGCTTAAATTTAGAGTATTTTATTTTCAGCCATATTGGATGAAGAGTTAACTACCCAATGGTTTTACTAACTAATATAATTTGCGACATACTTGGCCTCATGGTGGAATGTGGGTGCTGGCCCTGTGCCAAAGTGGGACATGGTGCCATCCCCGGCCAACATGATACACAGGTTCCCAACACCTGAACAATATACACCAATCTATTTAGACCCTGGTCGACTGAGGACTTTTGGGGTTTTCTGGGAGTTTGTTCTTGTCTTCATAAACGCCTTAGGCTGGTGGTGCCAGCCTTAGGCTACCTTAGGCAGATTATGTAGGCTTGCCATGGCCTCCTCTCTGTTAAGACCTTTCAATCCTCTTCCATCTGTTACTCTGTTTTCATGTGCTTCTGTAACATCTTATTTAGCTGACTTAGTTAGGCCTGATAAGTAACCTCAGGCTTTCCTGTAAGGCCGCTACAGTCTTCTATTTCAGCATTATGCATTTTGTTGTCTACATTCTGTATCAACTGCGTGTCATCATTTCATTGTCTATCAGCCTTAGTTAGGCCTGTAAAGTCCTTTGAATTATACTGATTTAAATAATAAAAAATGTAATGGCTGTTTCAAAATAGTAGTTCTGTGTTGCATATAGAGCAACTGTTTGCCAGGCAACAGTGGAGGGGATGCACTCATTTTGACACATTTTCTTTTAACAGTACAATGATGAACCTCAAACATCAGGTTATGACACACTGTGACAGATATCTTAAGCACTCAATCAATGTAGGCATCTGCAGGCATTTCACTTTTTTAGTGAGATGTTCTGGGTGTAAGGCAAACTATAAATACCGTTTACATGAATAGTAACTCAACAAATTATACCTTTTGATGATAGAGCTCTGCCTCATGCTTGCTGCCTGGCCTACACTTGAATTTGGAATTGCCATGCTGCCACTCATTGCTCAGAGCTCAAAAGCTGCAGCTGACTTCTGATCTTTGATGCAGGAAAGCTGCTATCAGATGTCCAACAAAGTTCCAGCACCATGGTTGGCTTTGCCCAACCTCAATGATCTTTGCCATGCAAACTACACTATCAGTTTGCATGTTCTTGATTTCATGCAAATATGATAACTGCTCTTTCAGCTTTGATTGTGTGCTTATAGTGGTATTGTAGTGGTGTCAAACAAAAGTGTGCTTTATGCATTTATACATCATAATACACTTACAGATATAATTGCTCTTATCTCTTGAATAGGCCTGACATTGTGTTTGAGAGAATGATGTAGTTACACTTGAGTGTCTTTGGAGTGATGTAATGAAACACATTTATAAGAAATTAAAGCTCTGTCATTCTGTTTAGAGGCCTAATGTAAAACAGGATCATTCACTCTGAGCTATATCTATTCAGCAATATTTTTTGGTTTACTAGAACTGATTACCTTGTGCTGTGAGCAGTGTATAAACTTCTTTTTTCACCATGCATGAAGAAACCATAAACAGCACTTGAAGATCGAGCACACTGATAAACCAAACGATTGCAGCTATTTCAGTGTTTCACCCATGGATCCCCTCATGAAGAAGTTCCAGGGCACACTGAAAAGGTAATCTCATTTGTAATGTGTGACAGCTTATTTGCAAGTGTGCGTCTTGGCAATTTTTTAATGGGCCCGCCAGTGATTGTTCTTCCACTCTTAAAGCTGATTTCAAAAAGACACCCTGTAACAGTTAAGAAGATACTTGCCATTGCTTGTGAGCTCAAGTTATCAACCAAGCACCAATTAACATGCTCAGTGAGAGGAAATCAACGACTCTTTGATGTAGAGGAGCGAGGGAATGATAGTTATCCATGACATTGATATGACAGTTTTCAATTTATCCTCAATCTACAGCATCATATGAAGAAGAAATATACACACAGGGTCCACCACAACCAATCATTCAAATTGGTGAGCTGTCTGAGAATGTAACTACATCACATTACTTAACTTTCCTGATCTAATTAATGGAGAGACAATCAATATATGATGAATAGAGTTTTAGAAAAAACAACTCATCTGTCACATTTTAAACAACACAGTTTGCTTCAATTTTTCCAGCATCGGATATCCTGTTTTATTTCCTGGTTGTGACACCTCTCCCCCTCACCACTTCCTCTGAAGTGCGTAAACCTCATACACTATACAAAAGAGAGCAGCTGCACAGCTAATAAGTACTTCCTCACAAAATAGTGAGGTAGAGCATGCGTTTAGGGCCTGCATGCCAAATAAGAAAATGAAGAATGTCTTTCTCAAAAATGTGCTTACTACAAATTGTCAGGGTGCTTGTGCATCTCTCAAGGTATCAACAGGACATAGGTGATGTCATGCAGAGTAGCTATGCACAGTGACCTTAACATCCATTGTTCTGCATTCTCTACTTGGAATCAAAAAAGCAGAATTATGAAATATTAATGATGAGTTGTTAATGGTAGATAATTTTATTTGGTATCTCACTGAATAAGTTGTCGGTACAGGCAAGTCCAGGTGCTTTGCACAAAATCAATAACAAAGACAACAAACAAAAAGTTCTTTGCACAAAAAACAACAACAACAAATGTGTTTGGGAACTATGTATGCTCTGTTAATTAGAGCTGAGATAGCAGAGATTAATCTTCAAGCACAGCCATATTACAGACAGTCACGCCAAATAAGGAAAAACAAAAGTACGAGACAGGCAGACTCGCTACAAAAACAATGTCCCAAAGCTACTAATCAAACAACTGCGGATCTAGATGTAGACCTCAGATTACACTAATGAATTCTAATTCTTATGTTTTAGCATGTAAATATGTATTAAAATGGTAGACGGAGACATTTCATGCCTACAGCAAAGGTTTAAAAATTTCAGCATAAATGATCCGTACTTATAAGCTTGGTGCATCTTTGAAGAGTTTTTAAAGCAGCAGGATTTTGTCGTTGTATCATGAAATCTGTTTTAGGGTTTATCATTTAACATGGCACTTGTTTTTCAATGAACTGTCAACTTTTTACCCATAAGGAAAATGGGTTCAACTGTCTCTGTTCTCCACCAACAACAAAGCAGTTGAGCATTTTGTTTGTTGTTTTTATGTTATTGACCATGACCATTGGACAACACATACAGCCACTAGTACCATACTGTATGATTTTAGTAACTTTACAATATAAAATAATAATAAAATGTCTGTCTGTTTGTTTGTTTATGGATGGTTGGTGGATTTATTTCTGCCTATTTATGCATATTCATTCATTCATGTGTTTGTTTGTTATTTAACCAGGTTAGTGCGGAGGGGAGACCTTGCTAAGAAATACAAGAGTTTTGAACACACAAACAAATAAAACAGACAGAGAGAGACAGAAAGAGAGAGAGAGAAGGTGACAGGGAAGAGAGCAGAGCAGTGGCACAGACTGGAAGAGGGAGACAACAATGTGTTCAAAGCAACAACTCCCAATAGATTCTTGTCCATTCCTGTATGAATTTGAAGGACAGTCAGCAGAACAAAATATTTAACATTACAAGTCAACATAAATATTGACTTGCACTTTACCTTGTTACGAAATGCATACGTAAGAAGATCTGAGGGCATTGTGATGAATCATATTCAACATACAATGATGCATTCCTGCACAACAACAAAAAAAAATTAAAAATAAAATCCAACCTTGATTTTTCTACAAGATTCTCATCATTTACTTTAAAAGAAAGACAAACATCAATTAAAGATCCCACCTTAATGTGATTATCATGTTTGGTTAGAATACCTGGAAGATTTGATAGTTTCTTCATTCAACATTATTAATGATTCATACATTTTATCTCCAACAAAAGAATGACAAAGTTGAGTCTAGATCTAAATCAAACTGTAAAACAACTGCGAAGGGTGATACTATCCAACATCAAAAGCAAAGTTCTTTGAAGACTTTTGAGTGTAAATTAATTAATGTTCCTCAAAAGAAAAAAATATCAAATTGCATACACAATATGTCACATTGTAAACAAACATCTTTTAAAATCTTATATAAGTCATGACATCACTTTTCAAAGCAAAGTCAGCATTTTGCAGCTACCATGTCTTTCAGTGTAAAAGGCAACATATGCTGAGAAAGAAATGAAGTGGTCTTACAATAAAAAAAACAGACAACAGCTTGTACTTACATCCACTGTTTGTATAGCATTACCTTACTGTGATGTTATTCCTCAAAAGGCCATCCACTGATAACAACATAGCAGCCCATCAAATATTGAGTGAGACGACAACATTTCCTATAATGTTATCTCCCTCTAGAAGTTTGCATGGTTTCTCATGGATGACTAAAAATAGTAATTAAAAACATTACACATTTGTTCTTAAATCTTCTTGTATTTTGCTTATCCACTTTCAATGCATCATCAGTTGACCAAAAAGTGACACCTTGAAAATCACACCTGAGTGATTCAAGCAGTTAGCAGCAGCAGGACGGAAAGATCTGATACGACAGATCACACATTCTGTATATTCACATATCAAGTTTTCTGTAGTGTGGTTGCATTAAAGAATGAAAATCCTAGAATGTGCACAGACAGAGCTGTCACTTAGAATTATCTCGTACATGTACCCTGTGACTCACAGAAGTATATTTTCCCTTCACTCTATAAATGCCAGCTAATGCAAAACATGAGATTAGGCACTTCTGACCTTTATTAGAGCTGATAGTAGCAGTCATGGATAACTGGGAGCTCCAAACTGGCAGGAAACAAGTTTAAGAGTGAGCTGGATTACAGATTTCCATGATAGCAGATAAGTGAAAATGACAAAGACGCATTATCCGTTACTGACGTGATAATTACCCACAGCCTCAAAAAGGTTATCACGTACACAAACAACCTGTTATTGCTCCAGGAAAATGCAGCAAGCAATTTAAGGTTGTTTCTGAAAGTTGTGAGACTTCAAATCCACAAGTTAAAACAATTCCAATAAATTAAATAAATTAATAATCTATACTATCAGGCTGAATCACCCACATCACAGTTTCCCCTCGGGCCAAATTTAAATTGAATGGATCTTGTTTTCCTTAATGTTAGCAGAAGCGGAATTATACATAAGAGTATCTTTGCATGGAAAAGGAAGTGGGTGTTAAATTGGTCTGCAGACAGTGCATGGTCACCAGTCAAAACGTTCCGATAATTTTTTGAATCCAGCTTGACAATTTGAATTACTGTGTGGTCAGGGCAAATCATGATGTAGAGAGAGAGGATGCTCTAAATTGTTGATTTCCATGGGAAAGTCCGAGCTAGCCATATGATGTCCATTAGGACATTAAAACCCAAAATAAACATTTCATTAAATCAAATCAAGTTTGAATCTAGAAGGTTCCAACAAAAAATGAAGAATTTGATCCCTCTTTTGTTAATTTGACGCAGGCCTAAATTACATCAGATGACAGCATAATCCAACATCATTATCAACATCAAAATGTGTTTGACGCTGTTTGGCCTGAGGCCGATGGCAGCAGAGTCTCTGTAACGGGATGATATGGATTACACTTCGCAAGCCGACCATGCCCCCACTCATTTTTTAGGCTTGCCAGCAATGAGTTGAACACAGTGATGACCACATGCACTGCATTGCTGCAGAATAAAACCCAAATATCCCTCTGATGATTAAGGTCAATCATACACTGCTCTACACAAGCCATCCTCTTAAGCATTACAGAGTAGGAGAAGGGCTTGACAACTTGGAATTGAGTCAGTCTTGATTTCTTTGTTGTTATCCCTCATTAGCAAGCCCAGGTCCTCTATGACTGACTGTGGCTGGTGACAGTCAGTCACCAGCCACAGTCAGTCAATACAGTAATCAAAGTTTTCTTCATAGGAAGTGACCTGTTGTTCGCTTTCATTAGTGTGTCAATTCAGAGGTTTAAGCTGCTTCATGAGAAGTTTATCCCTGGATCACAGGGATCTGAGGGCTCACCAGTCATTTGCCATGAGTATCCAAAGTGCTCAGATTGTTAGGACTATTTTATTCTAGAAGATGATGGAAATGTGTTGGACTAATTTGGGTTCAGCAGGATTGGCTGAATACTAGTCCACTCATCCGGTGGATTATCCGTTGGTTGTGTTGAACATACTGTAGATGGACAAGTCTACCATATATCTCATTTTTCTCTAATGTATTTAGTTTTTAAAGAAGAAAAATGCACATTCTGATAAATTTGTCTCATACTTATTTTTCTATAATGATGACAGCATATATAACCAACAGAGACATACTAGTCCTTCTTATTGTCATGCACAGTAAAGCAATGTGAGCATCAACTGTTAATAGCGAGAGCTTTCTTCTTATCAATGAGGTGAGCTGAGGTCTTGCCCCATTGTATGTAGACATTAACCTTTGGTAATTTTTTAATTACTTTTTCATGATTTTACTCCCTAATTTTCCCTCAAACAGGCTTTACTGGCCTTCCTATTGGCTTTGCCAGGTTGAAGTGACAGCTGGTGTGATGTAATAACACCCCCTCTACTAGACAAGTTATAAAGAGCAATATCTAGTTCCATGGATTGAGATCAGCTTAGGTAGATTAATGCTCTCGGACACTGAAATGTTTGTTGTATAAAAGCTCTGTTTATAAAACAATGTATCATTGCTGTATATGAAAAACTCTGATCTGGCAGATGGCCTGGGGTCCAAGAGCCTCTCCACATTAAAGGCAATGGTAGTATGGTTTGTGTTCCTGTGGCTCAATGGGATATTCGATTCTTCTTCATTCAAATGTATTATATAGATAGAAAAACTGGGATTATTTTACAGGCTGTTTAATCTCTTTTTTTTTTCCAAAACTCAGACTGCCCCATGGTTTTAGCATTCGTGGAAAGTTGAATGACTGAATGCTACAATCAATGAACGCTAGAGTGCAGGCGGCCTATCAGCTTAGAGAGCCAGTGATGCTCTGTGGACCATTTCACTAACATGAAGTGTGCTCAGTCGACTTGACTCACTTCAGCCCGCTGCCGTGCTGGTTTTCTAGAAGCATTCCCACCCTGCTGGAGAGCGACACCAGAGGTTTCTCCAGAGCTGCTCCGCCACCACGAGACAGAGATTTGGTGCCCTTTTGAATTGAAGATAACTTAGTCCCTCTAGCTTTAGCTGTCACTCAGGAAGGTTTGGGTACCAGTCAGACTCTGCATTCTGGATGATCTAGCTACTTACCAGAAAAACTTAAAAAAAAAAAAAGAAGCCTGGCGTTTCTTCCTGTGCTCTGGATCTTACTATTTTCAGGTAGAATAGCTAACTGAGGTGGCTGGCACCTCTGAAAGACATTTGGAACCACACTAGAGCTCTTGTCGCTTCACGAACTTGGCTCAAAACTCTGAATTCAAGGTTCTGCACTGCCTCCTGACTTCCACTACAGATCCCATCATGCCCCACTCCTTCCAGCAGAAAAAAGGTGAGACTTCTTCTTGATTTCTTTAATGCTTGCTTTATTTTCTTTTTCTCAACAAGTGTGTTAGTGGGAATGACCAAATCTCTTTGCTGGCAAGATAAATGAATGCATAAATGTGAAGCATAGTGTTGCTGTAAAAGAGATTGCATTGTCAGCAGACCTTCCCTGAATACATAAAAGTTAAACAAGTAAGAATTCCTGAAACTTGTTTAGATAAATGATGCCATCACACCAATGCTGGTAATATATTGTCATATACTGATACAAAGCTGGATCAAAGATATAAAGTGTATACATTAAAGACATTGTTCAAGTTTGATTATTTCCTAGAAAATATAATTTAAGTACAAATAACAATATATAATAGTTTGGTAATATCTGTAAATACAATGGCTTTGGTCATACAATTATCTTCAACATTCTGTTGTCTTACATTCTCCTTGAGAACAATGATCTGAAGTACTTGACATGTCAGGTAGGTATAATACAGTTCTGAAATAACACAAAAATATTATTATTATGATCATGGTGAAGTTAAACCCAAGACCTTGGAATCATCAGTATGAGTCATGTTCTACAGAGCTACACAGGAAGACTGGCACCTTCTTATATATAATCATACAACAATGGCCTGGCTTGCTAACTCTTGGATTTAAATGAACTGATGATACAGTATCTTTTGCTAAAATTGTTTGTGATGATTAGCTAATCACTAAGATTAAATAAATGCTTTTGAATCACTTGAAGTCCCAAATCTTAGAGTAAACATATATCCAAGCATATGGATGTAAGACGTTAGGCTCATGATATTGATATATATTGATATTGAGATATTGATAAAACAACTGACATCTGAATAGCAAATGTGAGTACTCACTGTATTTTGATGCTGTCAAAGGTTTATGTTTTTGTTTTTATTTACCCTTCAGGAATCTTTCTATATCTGTATGAAAGATACTGAAAACAAAGATTAGAGATAAACCAAAATGTGAACCTAGGTCAAACAAACAGATTATCACCTTTTACTCAGTCTTTCTTTTAGAAACCTTTATAGCTTCCATAGAGCTCCTTTTCAAAAGGTTTTAAGCAGCAATGTGCCACCTCGCTAAACCCTTTGTGAACCTTTCAGTTTAGAGTTGACGGTCCACTAATATACACACAATACTGACTGAACTATTTGGTTGATTCAAACTGCAGCAGTGTCTTTATGACGTACAACAGTTGGTGTTTATGCCACTGTGTAGATAGTTAAGACCTGTTGTGCATATGAGATATGATACATTGATAAAGAGATCATTTGTTAATAGTATGCAATCAAACGTGTCTTCACTGCAAGAAACTGCAACATTCCAAACATGTGGAAATACAGATAAATGAGACCTGATGATCATGCGAGTTGACTTGTTTCAAGCGAACATAAACAGTGAAAGGTTTTCCAGAGTTCACAATTGAGTGAGTGCTATGAGAGCCGACTGGCTTCATGTATAAACCTATGGCTCAACACAGAACAGAGTGCATATGCTCTTGCCATCTGTGCTCACAAAGGCCCAGTTGCTTAAGAAAAAAATTTTAGACAGAGATGCAATACTTAATTCAGGGACAGTTGGCTCAACAAATGGATGAAAAAAATAAAAAAAACGCAACCAACTACCTAGAAATCATGTCTATCTATAGTCACAGTGATTTGCTTTCCGAAAAATATTTCTTTGTTTGCAAATTAATAAATTACATATGAGCATTTCATGCAATAACATCTATACATTTTCCTTGATGTACATGATAAGGCTGTGCAAACAAGTCCTATGTCTTGTGTAAATTCATAAAAACCCAGGATAATATTTGTATATCTCATCCATGAATCTGTGACATTGCCCAGAGTCTCAGTACTTCCAATTTTTTTTAGGTAGAGCAGTTGATTTCTGGGGCTTGGTGGGATTGCTTTCATCCTAGCCAAATCCCATGTTTCCATGTTGGATTTAAATCCATTTACCGCCTTGGCTGGAGGAAACCAAAAGAGCTGACATGAAATTGCACCTATATACTAATGGATGCTGCAAATGTTTGATGCAGATGGAATTTCCTCTATCCAGATACCAAAATATGTTGAGGGCAAATACCAGATTTCTTTCATGAAAAAAAAACAGCTCATCCAGATTATACACAGAGGCTATACAACCACACAAACTGAGTTCACTGAACTCCTCTCCGAGCATTTTTAAAAGCAACGTTGTAACTGCAGTGGAACTGACTAATATTTTATCCATGATTACATTTACATTTTAGGCATTTAGCTCTTGATCTTATCCAGAGCAATACATAAATCTGTCCATCACCATCAAGTCGGCCATCACATGTACTCTAGTAATAAACAGATGGAAGGCGTGGAAGTGCTAAGTGCTCTGTTGCTGCTGTGCACCTGGTTTTAGTTGAACCATGGCCTGGAGGTGGGTGTGTGCATTTCCTGTTTAGCCAGCCCTGTAGATCAGCAACGGCATTTTGCATTGAATGCAGGCTACTTTGACATGGAAGAATTTGGTTTAATTGAAAGAGATGCTGGGCCACAGCATTTTGGATGAAGTGTAGGGGGAAGAGAGAGCACACAATAAGTGCAGCCTGGAGAAAGATGCAATAGTTAACTCAGGGACTGACATTGGCTTGGACAAGGAGCTGAGGTGAGTCCCTAACAAAAGACTGGATTTGACAGCTGTTGTGTGGAGTGCAACTCTACAAAAGGTAGCGGCTGCGATGTTGGCTTCAAAAGATGCTAAAACACCAAGATGCTGATTATCTGTTAATGATTTTGTTGTAATATTTCTATTAAGCATTCTGATCTAAGTCCTATACTCAGAACCACTTCTGATTGGTGCAATGGATACTCAAAGCTCAATCAAAAGAATTCAAACTCGTTTGGCAACTTCACACCTTGGTCAGTTACATCAGCAAAACCTAAACAGCCGTTGATAATGGAAGATTCCACCAGGACAGTGGAAATGTAAAGGTTATCCCTATTGCCAAAACAATGCAAATGACCCAAGCTTGGATTTCAGACTAATGGTTTGAGTGTGACTCCTTTTCCAAGTCCCATTTACATTTGTCACTCATACCGCTCTCTGTCCATTTAACTGTGGTCTCACTTTCACATTAGTCTCAAATTTTAGTTTGCATCCTTAATAATTCTGACAACATCTGTCAAAAGCCAAATGACACAATCATAATAATAAACATAATAATATTTTGAAGCATCTCAGTCTCAAACATTGGCTATCAAGTAAACCCAGTGGTTTTGGGATATGGTTTATATATCATGGAATGAATAAGGGATATTTCTAATTTAAGTTCATAGTCATGAAAGCAATGTTGGCTTATGAGACTAAACTTACAAACAACATTTTATAATAAATATTTATCAAAGAATGACTAACAAAATGTTTCAAGAAACCAGTAATCAGTGGCATCAAAAATGACCATAAGTATACTTTATTGTAACCAAAAGTTCAGTATTGGCTGAGAACAGCCCATATTTCAATGGATTAATTTGAAAATTAAAAGATTAAGATATATTTTGTGTTCGGTTGCCTATGTAATTTGAGATTGGACCCCATGTTGTTTATTTGAACCGCTTTTTCAAATAATATTTTCAAATAGGAGTATGAAAGATACAATGCATCCTTAATGTCAAAAGGCAATAATGATAATATGGAAAAGGTATGATATGAGGCAGTAGTCTAATGGCAACATATCCAACACCGACATTTAAAAATCTTGTTACTAACTAATAGGTGTTGTGACAGCGCTGCAGGAATGGGGTAGACTCAGACAGATGATTCCTATTGGATGTCATTATTGAGGGGAGGTGCAAAGAAATAAGACCCACTTGTTTACCATTTGAATCTCTCTACTCATGCTCCCTCTCCTCCCTTTCAGAACTGATACTTCTGTCAAAATACCAAATTGAATTAATTCAGAGACATATAACAAGTCTTTCCTGCTTTGAAACTACGGCATGCTGAAGTTGTCCCAAATCTAACAACTCCTCTTTGTGCGCTTTTAAAACTCCTGCCTCTGCAGCTTTGACAATGTGAAAGCAGAAGAAGACAGTACAAACATTCATAGTGAGTTACTGTGAGGATGGTAGCTGTTACTGTATGCAAGTACTGTATGTTCTCATGTTTTGTAGAAGCAACTGACCCATCATCCACCAGATGGCATACTGGCAAGGGAATGTTTCTGGTATGCATGGAAAATTCCATCAAGTTTGACTCTGCAGGCTGCATTCCTGTCTCCTCTCCCCAGGCCTTGAGAAAGCCCTGAATCTACATGCTTTGATTTGACTAAATTGGAATTCTAGCCCACTAACACACCTCTGCTCTGACTGTAACCTTAGCATGTAGCTAGCACGAGCAAGCTGGTAAACTCAAGGATATGCCACACAGGCACTTTGGGGCAAAACTTACTCAAATGTTTTCTGAAATAACTGATGAAGCAGAATGAAAAAAAGAGTCCTTTATTCAGCTTTTCTATAGACATCAAGCCTCATTATTGACCACCATGGGTTATTGCTGTCCTACAATAGATGCACAACTTTGTCATGATAGAACATTCTGAAACTCATTTAGGTTGCATTGCCAAAATGATCACATTCACAGCAATATTAACAGCAGTGCACATCCATCTACTCTAATTAAAGGGGGTCCCTTTAGATTAGTATGAAACTTAGCAAGCTTTTCATCTCTTTTAGTTTGTACTGATCATATTTCAGGGGATCAAAGCGAACTTCTCACACTACTGACTGTGGAAGTAAGGAGACATGCAGAACAGCATTGTTGCAAACAGACATTCACTCATGTCACATAAAGATTTCTTATCATTACCTTGCAGACAATTCTTTGAAGAAGCATCGGGGATTTTATGCTGAATCTACATTACACTGTATGTATTGAATTGGCATTATAATCTATGCACTTTATTACACATTTTAATGATCTCTGCAAATGAATGATCAAAATGTATAAATAATAGATGCAGAACCAGTAAAAGTAAAAAATAATTTTCATCCTTTGTGTAGCCATATAATAATTAAGGCCTGCAGTTGTGGTGCTGTTTGACATAAGACAACTTTATTGTGGACAAGACGAAGAGAAAAGGCTTCTGGGATTCAAGGAGTTAAAAAAGTGAAACTTAATAGCAATATAAAAAGAATTTCTTTTAAAGAAAGGAACTAAAAAGACCTCTGTAGCTAACAGCATTATCTGTTTGGTGTTACAGCTTGGTTGCATCATGCCGCTCAGAACAAAACTCCACACTCACATCTTTGCTGACAATGAACACTGAAGTTGGCAGAAATTTGCTGTGAAACGAGACAAAAGTGTGCAGTTTATGAAAAAAAGTGAGGCAACCTCCGGGCCTCAGGCTTTTGTCAGTGGGCATTTCTACTCAATGACCTATCATGCACCAAGTGTAGGCAGCGATGTGGCTTAGAAATGTTTCACACTATGTCAGCAGTATACACAATTTTGTAAATGTGCAACTGTTACTGGGCTGTGCCAACTTGAATCACTGTCACAACCTAGGCTGAGACTGTTTTGGAATAGCCTATCGTTCCAAGGCTTGAAAGTCATGTCCCATAGCTTAATTACATGGCCTGAATGGGGATGTAAGATTAACCCATAGACTAGTCATAATGTGACAATGAGCTGTGAATCGTTCTTCAGTTGAGGGGTATTGATCTGCTACCCTCCAATCTTTCTCTGTCCTCTGTAAGTGGGTCATTTATTTTTGCTAAGAATTGGTTGAGTAAAAGTTTGCCAAGGTTTTGCAGTAATTATCTCATCCTTCTATAGCTGGGCACAGCATGAGGCCTTGGTAAATTACGTATCTCTCTCCTGGATGGTTTATAGCCGTGCATTATGCATAACTGTGCTGGAGCGCCTTAAACATCCCCCAAGTGGATTGGAATAAAGTTGACGCTGCTCTTTGTTTTGAGCTCAAGATAGTCTTTATTTGGCAGTGCTGAATCGGAGATTGCTGTAAAAGCATGTGTCTTAATTATTTTGGAGACTTTTTTTCCCCATTGGTTTGTGAACACCTGGAGTGTTTTTAGTGGGATGCCGGATCCAGATGGGCGGATGCTTGGGCAATCCAGAGGGAAATGTCTGTTACATTACAGCAGAGCATGTCGTCACACAAAGGGTAAAAAAAACAATGTCACTGCATCTGCTTCATTTGGATGCCTATAACACATTCTGCTACATACTGTATGATAAAACATAATGGTTCTATCTATCTATCTATTGACTGGCATCGCAAATGTCCATAATTTTTTTTTCTTTATATGCCAAAAAAAACTTGTCATCCTCTTTAGTTACCTTGTAAATTAAATTTGCAATTGTCTGTGTGACAATGACAAAATATTCCACTGACATCTCTTCAATACAAATATCAAATAATGGCTAAAAAATGAATTAAATATATAGTGCATCTCTTTCTCAAAAATATGTTTTTGGGAAAAAAACATCTTGATATTATTCTTAAAAAGAAAAACATATTTTTACACGTATATCAAGAATTACCAATCTTTAAAAACTCAAGTGTTTTATTGTTCTTCCAGTATCAAAACAAAAACGACAGATTATCTACTCCTGAGTAGTTTGCAAGATATTCTTCAATCTACAAAAGTGATGCATTATATACAAAGGTCAGAAAGTGAAGAGTTGGAGCAAGGTCTTAAAAGTCCCAAAGCTTTCCTTGGTTTACACACACACACACACACACACACACACACACACACACACACACACACACACGCGAGAAAGCAGAGAATGGATGGTGCGGTATCATAACAAGGTCTGCACAGTAATAAAAAGCTTTCAGACAAATGGCAATCTGTCCTTTATCATAAATTAG
>OOFE01030178.1:0-42290 GCA_900323365.1 Monocentris japonica | reverse complement strand
CCCATCCTAAATCCCATCCTATATGTGAATCACTGCTTTTGTTGCATTGCTTCTTTTCGTGCAGCATCTTGCAGTAGCTGCGTGTCCACTTCGTCTGCAGGCAACTGGACGTATCGAACCACAGATCCACGGATGAAACAATTTTTCACAGACAACTGGAGTAAAGTACAACAAAACACAATGGAATTTGAAGATAATTATCATTCAAAAGTGTCAACCATTACCACAACAAAAGGCTGCAATGCAAATCAGTCTTGTTAAGCAATTCCAGATCAATTGTTCAAGCCCAAATACGTGATAATCCACAGTAGAGTGATGTACAACATATTAAATGTGAGTTGACAGACAGCTGAACCTACCATATGTGGATATTTCTCTGGATCTGTGACACTGATGTCTGTAAGCTTGATGTTCAGGTACTGAAACACACAAGAATAATGACAAAAATGATATTGCACTGTGTTTTAGAAAATGTAAAATTGAATGGATCTAATCCACAACAGATGTCAAATGAATTCCAACCTGATCAACAGAATGAAGTGTTCCACAGATGCTGAAGAAGAGATTGTGGGATAAAAAAGGATTAGTTTGAAATAAAAAATATTTGAGGCATGCCTGAATGCCAGCGATGGATATTCACCCAATGTATCACACACAAAATCACTGGACCACATTAAATTTAGTTAACGTTACATGTCAGGGAAATGTTTTGGGGCATGAAAATCTAAAGATGATTTCCTAGTTTTCATTTTTACTTTTCATGGCACAACAGCCTCAATTATTATACAAACAGGCTCATCCTTTTAAAATACTCTTTTTTTAAAAATGAAATTGGAAATTTTTGAGCCGCACCACCATCAGATTTGCCCATTGGTTTAACTACAGTTCGAATCAGTACCAGCAAATCACGCGGCAACATCACAACACAAACCTCAAGTCATTTTTGAGCTCCACGACCACGTCCTTCCCTACCAAAGACTTGAAAAACGAGTAGAAAAGCTGAAAAACAAATGTCCGATGTTAGATAACGAGGAAAGATAGCCTAACTATTATAGGCAACATAGAAAATATAATATGTACGTTAGTTAGGGCAAGAGAACCTCGATAGCTAGCAAGCCAGTCGATATCATAACGTAACGGCTAGGTAAGTGTACAGTATGATATAGCTTACATTTGGCTTAACAATATAAAGTCGGCCGCAAATTGCTGCAATCCCTACGTGGGAAATTAAACATGTCATTTATCTTTGACCAGAACATTTGTTGTACTGTGAAATACTTATTTATACATTCACAGTAATTTCTCACCATGGTCGCTGTTGCCTACAGTCTTTCGTCTGATATTGATGATGTTGCACCGTGCGTCATATTTCTGTGACGGGAAACAGGCTGCACTTACTGGCCAGCTCCACAAGGGGGGCCAGATAACACCCTGCACCGTTATGAGCCGCTTGGGCTATAATCTTCATTGTTGAAACTTCACGGAAAAAAAGGTTTACATTCATGTGAGATTGCTAATTTATTTTTAGTGTACTCACATGAGAAGAGTCCACTAGTCCGCTGCAGAAGAGCTTTAATTGAACTCGTTTTAAAGGACAACGGAGTGGAGATGGAGTTAAACTGAATACCAGTTTTATCAATACTCGAGAATGAATTTTTATGAAGTTTTATTGTAATTAAGTGAACGCTGCCACCATAAAGCACGAATACCATTGTTGTGAGAAATAAAACACCCAAATATTTATGTGTTGATTCAAGGTTCAAGTCTTTTTGAAATTAACTGTTAAATGGTTTTAGTTTTATTTTCTCCAGGAAGTATAAATGACAATCAGCATAGCCGTATGCTATAAAGGAAGAGAAAAAAAAAATCATGTTTAGAATGATATCTATTGATAAAAAAACAAAACATTCACGATTCAAGTACGTGGGTGTGTGGTAAGTACATTTTCGAGGTCTTTGTGATAGAGTTTATCAACAACCAACATCTCGTCTGTTACACCGAAGTGCAGCTGTCACAGGAAATAAGAACAGAATGACATCTTCTTAACTCAGATCTGGTCGGACCAAAAAGGCAGAGGAATCGGTTTATTGATCAATACATTTCCGTATAACATCAAGTAAAAGAAACGCTTTGAGCTTTTTCTTTAAGACAACATGTCCCCCATGATTTCAATATTTCTACCAGTTTGGAAAACAGATATGCAGTCATGCAATTCCTTTAAGCAACAGCAGGTGGAAGCAAATGAAAGGGACGTTACCGTACCAGACAACACAGTCGCCATTGCAATATTTATTTACAGTTTAGCAAACCTAGAAACTAATTTAATCATGAAACAGAGACTGTGGGAAAACACAAAATAATAATGAAGCATGAAAAAGCCTCGACTTTAATTTATTGGAGTGATTACTGTACACCTTCAAGGCAAGAAAATACTGGTTGGTAATCATTTATTCCCTATAGTGTATTGTAAAGAAGAAGATGTGTAGAGATGCAGTCTGATCATGTGTGTTTGATGTGCATGTCATATTAATACAAATGAATCGTCAGTTGTCAGTGAGGCAGTTCCAAAGGGGAATGACTGGCCAAAAAGTACTGGAGCCTTAATTCACCAAATTTTATATTTCTCAAAATGCAGGGCAGGAAGATGCTGAGCCACAACAAGATGTCACTTCACAGAACGGCCCATCTTCGATTGTTGAGTCTCAGGATGCACTGAAGGAAGACAAGGTCCACATCAGGTAATGTTACATTATCTATCCTTCTATCTATCTATCTATCTATCTATCTAAGGGAGTTTTCATGAGAGAAACAAAGTGTGCCTTACTCTCTTTAGGCTGTGGCTGACCAGACCTTGCTGTTTGTCGATGTTTGCTGGGGAGTTCTGAGTTGTCTCTGTAGTCTCTGGGTTTAGAGGGCTGGGGTTCTGGTCGAGACCTTACAGGCAAAGGAGGCCGTGTGTTGGCCACCCCCCCTTCTGAGCGTGAGGGCACCACTGGTTTCTTGAAAGACGTAAGGTTCGGGGTGATGGGGGCTGAAGGCTGAGGTTTGGTCTCAGAGCAGGTAAAGGATCGGTTGCGAGGGGAAGGCACCGGGGGGCGATCAGGATCCCCGTCTGCTGCCTTGGGGGATGCAAAGATGGCATCTGGGGGCGTGAAGCGGTCCTTGTGCTGAGATTCTTGTTCCTTGGCCCAAGCTAGTGATTTCCCCATTGCACCATACAGTGGATTGTCAAACATCTCCGATGGTTTTTCACCCTCACCTCTAGAAGACACAGAATTAGGTAATAAAGGTTCAGGTTCACACAGGCCTTTCCGTTGAATTGTAGCAGCTACAGTACATTGTGAAAATAGCAAAATTGTCTAATAATGTAATGCTTTTTAAAAAAAGTTACTTATCTGAGATTTCAATACAATTGCATAGACTGGTATCTTATGTATAAGTTAAAATGAAATGATAAATTGTTTCTGTTACATTTTACCCGAAACAGGCACTTACACAGGGCTTGGTGCTTTCCCTGTGGGACTGCGTGTGGCCACCTCATATGCTGTCTTTTTGGGAGAGAGGTTGCCCAGGTGCAGGTCCTTACTCACTTGACCAGCAGCTGGAACCGATTTTGGTGACATGCTGTAACTCCAGCCTTTATCTATTGCACTCCCAGCTTTGAAGCACACTCCCATGTAATTGGGGTTAGAAATATCAGTTACTTGAGCAAGAGCAAATCTGTCAACCAGAAGAAAAAAAAATCACGCACTAAAGTCATGATTAAGATATTTTGAAGTAACCACAAGACAAAAGAAATAGCTCACTTGTTGATGTTGTCACTTCCTTTGCCTTTTGAGATGGCAGGGTCATCCTTTTCAACTTTGATGAAGTCTGAAGGCAGAATAAAATAGATGCTAAAAGAAAAGCATGTGTTTATGAAAAAGAATAAAATGAAAAATAGCATAATTTTGAAAACATTCTTGTCAGTATGCAACGTTTTACAATAGATCATACTGTACTGTCTAGAAAGTGATCGAACGTGAATGTTCAGACTCACCGTATAACTTTTCTGTCTGCTTGCCCTCAGAGGTGCGTAACTGGATGCCCCCTGTCAAGGTGCCTGTCCTCTCTCCATGGTGAGTCAGTGTGACGTGGAACTCTGTGTAGCAGTACTCAGCAGCTCGCAGCGCAACACAACCCTCTCCTGTGGGAATACCACGACAGCAAGAGAACATTTAAAGTGCTTGCTCTGCTCGCTGGATCTATATCACTGCATGTACGATTATTACCGTAAGACTCGTCACAGTCTGTTGACTTCACACAGATGAGGATGTGCTGGTCCAAAAGGTACTCTGGGTCAGAGATGATGGGGATGAGCTTGAAAAGATATAAAAGACAAAGACAGTGAGTAACGATTTCCATGCAGTGATTACAATGAACATTTTAGCTGCACCCTGACTTTACCTCAACTTGGCTGCCAAACCGAACTTTTATCGACCCATCTGAATGCTCTGTGTTCTCCCCCTCTGAAGTCTTGACAATTTCTGCGGACATTTAGAGTACTGTTTGTAGTGTTTCTATAACAGCCCATATTAAGGCCATTATAATAAAACCCACCATGATATAGTCAATCAAATCGATAACATACTCTCCAAGCAGCTGGAGTGGTATTCAATGAAGAACTTGGTCTTCGATTTTGTCAATAAGGTGGCAACGCAGTTCATGAACTTTATCCCCCCCTGAGAGACACTGTTTGGATCTGGAAAAAAAAGCAGAAATTATTACACAATACTGTAGATTTTGGAGCAAAATGTTTGGAGAACATGTAAGCTCATCTGCAGTGAGACAGAGTGCAAAAGTACCATGCTTCGAGACAAACTGCGAGACCACTCCAACTTCAAATGTTGCGAAAACTGGTGAGTGGTCACTTGTCATGATGTCATTGGTGCATCCTGCAAGGTGAAAAGTTTGTCCAGATGAATGTGTTTCACCAAATGTCACCAAAACACATAATAGACTTGTGCATTGGAGATTACTCACCATACGACTGGCAGACAACATGAACCAGAGGGTATGACTTCCTCAGGACACGATCACACCATGAGGGTAGATTGTATTTTGTCTGTGGAGGAGACTTCATTAAAGTAAAAACTTTGAGATGCTCATTCAGAATATACCAGTGTCTACTAGAAGTTACTGCAAACTAATGCAAAAGTATGGGAGTCGGGAGGAAAATGCTATTTTGTGTTAAATAAATGGTAAAGGTGAATGTGTGAGCACATTCACCTTGGGGAACATTTTTGGTTCAGAACTGACTTCTCAGCTATAGAAAATAGCCCATTCAGGTATACAACTCAAAAACATTCGGTGGGTCCACAAAATCTGTCTCATTCATTTTTATTTCATATATATAATAATAACGAGCTTTATTTCTGTAGCAAAAACAGGGTTGCAAAGAATATTACTCTAAACCTTAGTAAAGCAACTACAATCTTGGTTGGTTGTATCTGTTTAACATTTTATTTTTCAGATTGCTGTTTGTGGAGAGCCTATAGGGCATGGCTGTGGCCACAGAGGGAAAGGACATCTGACAAAACATAAGCCTACCCCTGTGGCTTTGGCCTTGGTGTAGGCATACTTCTCTCGCGTGTATCTTTCAAAGCGATATGTGGGTGCAAAAGTGATATCCTCTTCATCTAGAGTCAAAGGGAAAAAAACAAGACAAGGGTTATCAATATTTTTAATGTATGATGAATGCAACAGAGAATGTAGGGCACAGAGTTGACGCGCAAAGTGAATCAGACCTCTTTGCTGTATGTCTAAATGTGGTGGATGTCATGATGAATTTTCTGCTTGTGCTCATGACTCACCGAAATGCAAGAAGACCTTTCCCTCATCCCTTTCCATGTTGAGCTGGTCTTTACTGAGGAGTTCCTGGTACTGCTGCTGTTTGATCTTTGTCACAATGTGCTCAGCTTCCTGGAAAGGGGAACAATGCAAAGTAGTGACTTTCTCAGCATGCTCTTTTATGCACCAGTCATCCATATTCTTTGTTGTAGTATTGCATGATCTCTAATTTCCGAGTAATGCACTGAAATCAGTGCTAGATAAAATACATATTTTTTCCCATAAGGTAACATTTTAATAGAAATCTGGTTAATAACACATAACAGCTGCATGAATACTGATTTATACCTTATGTCATCTTTCATACAATGCCCATGTTATTTCTGTCATTCACACAGTAGTAGACCTGTGTCAATTTAGATGGCAACATTTTCAAAATAAAAGTTTTTATAATTTTATGACAGGTATTACATAAACACCATTTAAAAGATGACACAAGGCATAAAACTTTATTCATAAATGTGCATCAAAATGTTATAACTATCTGAGTTTTTAATTGGGTTCCAAGGACAGTGTTGCATCATATTGTCTGTTTTCTTATTTTCTGTCATGTTTATATTCTCCGTGGTCTGTCTATATTCTTTACAACTTACTGTAGATGCAAATTCAATTCGATAGTTCAAATCACCAAGCCAGAAGAGGTGTGTGAACTGATGTGTTATGTCAAATGGGTTCACTTTCTTATCTCCCAGATTCAGGAATCGCAGAATGTTGATATAGTTCTGATTGCGTCTACAAAGAGAGAGGAAAAAAAAGATCAAATATGCTACTGCTACAGTAATCAGTTCAACCTTTGTTGTTGTTGTTTAAGTTATAAGTGTAATCTGCTGCTCACCTGAGCTTCTTCTCACTTCCTGAGGTCAGGTGACTGTTGACAAAACCAAAGGATGTACCATTGAACATGAAGGACACTCCCACTGCCCCCTTGTTTCCTGCAAAACAAACATATGGTGAGTACTGATAGGTATTTTTTCATATATCCTTTCAGGTCAGTTGGGCTACTCAAATGGCTTGGGAAGAGGTGGCATGACTTACCCAGTGTATTGGCAATTCCTGTCTTAACACTGTCTGAGAAAATGTGGGAGATTCTGTTTTCATGCTCTGGCTTTACTAGTACCACAATCCGAATGTTCCAAAGTGTGTGGATTGCCACCTGAATGTGAGAAGACATATGTTACGCATCATGGCACTGGAGTTGTATTCAGGCCTATTTCGGTGTTTCTGACACAGTCACTCACTGGTTTAAAGCTGATATTTGTGATGTTCCTCAATTCACTTTTCAGTGTGTCTGTCCACTCCTTCTCTCCCAAAGGATCCTCTTGAGTCCCAATAACATAAATATCATGTGGAATATGGTCAGCAGTGTCATCACGCGTCTTTCCTTGGCCCTTACACTGAAACCAAGTCTTGATGTTGTGGGTGGGACTGGCATTCCCTGTGGGTTTATAGAACAGTTCTCAACTTTGGAACAAACTGTTTTACTGGTGTATTTTGTCGTTTTATCACCCATGAATACAAAAGGTTTCATATGTAAACTTGGTTACCCATGTTCCAGGTGCCAACAAAAACTGTGATCATGTCTGGCTCAGGTTTGTCAGAGTGTTTGTTCTTCATTTGTTGGAGAAGCTGGCAAAATCCCTCTCTCTTCTAGTGAAACAAATATAGGAACAACAAACCAATCACACTTCACATCAAGTCACTCATAAGCATGTGTACTAAGTTAGTAATGGCATCTGATGACGCTTGTGTAAAAACTTATTTGATGGGAATTATTACTATACAGAGTAATTTTAGTCATTGCACATATCCTCCACTTAAACTTCAGTCATTTTGCCTTTTACAATGTTCTGGTAAGTACCTCTTTCAAAGACCATTATTATTAAATTGCATGCTCAATGCAACTGGGACCTTAATTCAAACCAGGAGCAGGCTCATTGGAAAATGTCTGTTTATCTATGTCTATGTACACTTTCCATTAGAAGGGTTACCTTTGTGTCATCGAAGACAAACTCTTTACGCAAGACCTTCTCTTTCTCTGTCTCCACCACGATGACAAGTTTGGCATGCATTTTCTGGGATTTCACCAACTGCAGCACTGGATGATTAAAGTACACTTGCTAAAAATGTGCAGTGTGGGATGTGTACAGCAATAGTTAAACAAACAATGGAATTAGGTTATAGCGCAATATGATCCCTTACTTTTATTGTGCACAAAGTATTTTTCTTCAGGCCCATCTTTAGACTTCTTGAAGTAGACTTTCCCACTTTCAATATCCACTTTGAGGAACATCTTTGTGGAAATACCGGAAATACCAAGAGATTCTGACTTGACCTGCAACAAAGTCAAAGAGGAAACTGATCCTTGCCAGATATTCAACAAACCACTAGGCATTGTAATATTTTAATTGTATTTTCCTGCAGTTTAATACAGTATTTAATGTAGACACTAAGTACCTCAAAAGTAACAGGCGGTATGAGAGATCTTCTGTGGCCTCCATCATATCCAACAGACTCAAACACAGCAATTTTAGCCTGAAAAAGTAGTATTTTTTAACCATTTTCACAGGACTACAACCTCAAACCAACTTGTAATTGTAACTTCATCATCAGTAACCAAGTAACAGTAACCAAGATCATTAATGGTTAATTAAAAACAGTGAGTCAGTCAGTGAGTGAAGTCTAGTGAAAATGAGTTGCGATTATATCATATGATACATTACCTTCTCTTCTATTGAGTAGAGCAGTTTTGTTAGTTGCTCAACCCTAAAGGATATAGCTTGGCCTGAATCTGCATAGATCTAAAAATGGAAGCAAAAAAAAGTTTTTGTCTGTGTATGTGTATGAGAGAGAGAGGAGGGAGAGGGGGAGGGGGGTTGTGTGCAGTCTTTGTGGTGAACATATGTAGTTTGTTCAGTCATGTCTCAATAATAATTGAGGGGAATCAAAGTCTCATTATTTCTTGTGGCCAAATAACAACAATGGATTACAAGAGCCACCTACTTGACCCCTGGATCTCCCAATCCCTGGGGAGAGCTGTTGGTCCAACGCTCTCTGAAAGGCCTCCAGAGTTGGCAGGGCACGGGAAATTTCACTGCCTCACACAAAGAGGAGTGCATAGTTAAAGTGAGTTTAGGATAAATATCAATGTAAAAGTTGAATGATGTTGTTGAGATACCTTGCAGTCTATATAATGCATTGGTTGTTATTGTACCTGTTTAGATTCTTGCAGATTGTCATTGTCAGCTTGTTTAGACAGGGTAGGCTGGGATTACCATTCTGTACTTGTTCAGCATCCAAGCATATTGAGGTCCTGAAGTATTCTTGGATAGCCTTTTGGTGGTCCTCTGGTACTCTGGAATACACATCACCGGATCACTTGGATCACTGTTATCTGATACTTTACACAACGGGTAGTTTCAGCCCAGCAATTTGATTGGTCAAAGATCCATTCCAACCATACTGATAATTCCCATAAAGCATGGCTAGCTGTGCTTTCTTGGTTGCTATGCCAACTCCTGTCATAACAAAAGAGCTAGTTAGTGATCTTTATTGCTCCCTACTATTTTTAATTATTTATATTATGTACATTTGTGCACTGTTTCAAATAGAACTTTTCAGACAGTACACATGCAGTGGTATTATAGCTAGAGTACACACTGTATAGTGCCAGTGCATTATCCTTTGCATGATGAATCACTATATATAGACTGGATGTAGGTAGTTATGACTAGGTGCATGAATGCAATTCATAGTTTCAGGAAAATGTGATCATACGCTGACATGTCCACATGTTGCAGTCTCTGTAGATACGTGTCTGATAAGGACATGCAGGCATGCTCAGGGCACTTTGAGTCACCATCCTTTACATCGGCTGTGTAGTTCCTGGGTGGTAGCTGTGGTGGATGGTTAATGGGCTCTGCAGAGCAAAGACCATAGCAGGTTTTAGCACACACACAAGTTGTTTTAGTACATCATCTGATCATGATTTTGTCATCAATATCTATGACAGAGAGCCATAGATTCTATTTTGCAGTATAGCCACTGTACAAATAATGTCGAAGTGGTTGACCTGGCTCCTCCTCTACCTCCTCCTCCTTCTGGACCGGGAACTGCAGGTGTGTGACAAGACCCATATTGGGACTGTAGTACGCCTCCACCAGCTCAGACAACACGGTGAAGAACCTGATAGGGACGCCCTCAGACGCCTATAGAACAGAACACAGTAGACAGATAACATTCTTTGTCTCTCTGCTGTTGAAGCTGGCCGAGAAGCAGACCTTAATGTTAATCAACCAGCCACCGTAATTCTATTGGTGATAAAATGGTATTAAGTGGGCTAAATGTCTTCTACTGGGTAGGAAAATGTTTTATTTTGTGACTGCAATTGTCATTGATATGAAAGTTTCTGTGTTGAGAAAGAAGCTCTTACTATCTCTTACTATCAGGTGCTGATGTTCTGTGCCCTACTACGTGCCTGATTTGAAGAAAACAGCCCTGTTGTCAAGTTAAGGGACGATGATTAATTATTAGCAGAAGTGAAAATCGTTACGAATCTTGACATGTAGAGCAGTGTAGCTCGCCAGGCCTGTCAGGTCAAGCCAAAAATAACTTAACTTGCAGTGCAGCGCAATACATTGCACCATTGTCACTGTGGATTGCACTGTCTGCGGCTTCCAGCAGACTAGTGTTACATCCATGACATATGAGAATCATCATCTGGATGACTTGATGGTTAAAAGCAAGACTTGGAAATGTTAATGTGTTGGAACCCGTTTGAAGAAGCCTTGGTTGAAGTTTTCTGTAGACAAAGTTTGGTTGCTCCTGATCAGCTGTTTCACACTTACAGACATGCACCTAGTGAATGACACATTTGAGTTCATGATTTACAGCATACCAAACATTGCAATGTCAACCACAAACAAAAAAACCTAGCAAGTAGCGGTGCCCTGCCATTTAAAGACTTGTGATCACAAAATGATTTATTTAATGAAAATGTATTTTGTTTGTTTCATTTCAAATAAACATATCACTCCCTACACCCAGATTTCTGTCATAAGCCCGTCTCCTAGTTACTTCAGAACCATCCTCAGATATGTGTGAAGAATTCACCCAAGAAGTTGAAAATATAAGGCTGCAAATCTCACCTCCTGCCAAGGTGCTGTCCACTTTTCTGCTATTTTTGGTCCACTTTGCACCTATCTCCCTCCCCTCCCTTGACTGTTTCTTAGTTAAGTTTAAAGTAACAAATGACCTTCTCTCAGCAGCAGGTGCAGATGATTGTGCAACCTGTGTGACCTTTGATACAGTTGATCATGCAATTTTAATTGATCGTCTTAACATGTGCCAAATAGAGTAGAGACCACATTTCCCCAATCTTTGCTTCCCTACACTGGCTACCTGTCACTTTCAGAATAGATTTTAAGATTTTACTGATTACTTTTAGATCCTTGGGCAGAGATCCTCTGGCTGTTCCTTAGTCTAGACTGAAAATGAAAGGTGATTAGGCATTTGCCATCAGAGCCCCTACACTGTAGAACAAATATTTTATAGAATTACAAACATTGTCTATTTACCACACAACCATAATGCCCAGCCACCACTAGACACAGCTAGTCTTGTTATTTTAGCACAAGTCTTAAGGAGGCAACTGTGAAATGAAGGTTCTTGCCATCTGAAAGCAGACTGCATGCTTGCACGAGAGAGTCACTGTTAGTGCACCCTCACTGACTGAGTGGAGGAAGTGTTACACATTCACAGACTCTGACAGCAATCCATTAAATATTTAGTTAAGCATACAGTTTTTTGCATGTCATGCATTTGCCAACTTTAGCAGTTTATTTGCTCATAAATATATAGTACATAGGAGGGAAGGTCATCCAAATGTTTAGAGATGCAAAGAATACTGAAATGGTAGTTAATATAAATGTGGTTTTAAGTTGCCTCAACTTTTGATGCAATTACAAATTTTCATTAATTTGAGAAAAATGTTGCTGCAGCCAATGAAGTATTTTTCCAAATATATCAGTTTTACATTAGATTACATTGTTGCTGGTGCTGCAGCATTTAAGATGGCTGTCTATAAGCCCTTATTTCAGCCTCAACTATCAATACTTGCCAGTGATTGCTACATAACCAGACTAATTAATTTGAAGTGTGACATCTGCCAGATTGTTTGACGTACCTGGACAGAGATCTTCTTCTCCTCATTTGGCAGGATTCTGTATGTGTATACACAGTTCTGGTATCTGTTGTTAAAATGATAAAAGGTGAATGTCTGTCATATAAAGTAAAGGAACATCCTGGCTGATGTATTCAATGGCCTCAGGATCTTGTACTTAGTATGCTACCGAGAATCTTTTTTTTTTTTGGTAGCACTTCAAGTTGACCGAAAGATAGATACAAGCTGCAAAGGCCAAAGGGTGTTGCCTTGTGGTATGCAAATAAAGAGGGAACTTGCATTGCATGGATGTGCAAACAAATGTAGTATGATCTAATAAATATCTCATGACATACTGCAACATTTAAAAGAAATGTTCTATTAGTTCTGTCCACATTCTGAAGTTTAGAAAGTGGAAAGTTTTTTGATTAGTTAAGATCATACCCAGTTGCATTTTGTGATGATTCCTTGAACAAGGGACAAGAATGAGGATCATCTACTAGCGATTCTGTTACATAGTATCATGGTGAACTGTCAGCTGCATGTGTGGTAGATAGAGACAAGTAATATTTACTTACAAGACACAGAGGGCATATGCGCCTTGTATTGACTCACTGCCCCGGAGAAGGAAGCTTCCATCCCTCGCTGCTTTGGAGAGGAGATCCTCAGCTTTGGATCGAGTTATATTGCCATGGTACCAAGGTTGATAACTTGGCATCCTTATTCTCACTCCAGAGACTAAGGTCAGGAGTTTTGCATCTGCTCTCAAAATGTATAACAACAAAGCAAAGTAGATTCAGTGTTTCTTTCTCGCTATTTTCATCTTTCACTGTGTGCGCGTTTGTCCTTTCTCTTGCTTGTTCATCCTGTCTCTTCCTGTTAGCAGGGCGAAAGCTGTAAAAGGAAGCTGCTACCAACACAACTCTGAACTTCCTCATTTGAGGGGTTTGAGAGGAGGGCCTCAGAGCCGTCCACTCTGACTGTACTGCTACAGATCACACAAAGCTGTAAGTGGAAAATTAGGCTTTTGGTGCTGGGTAGAAACCTTTATCACATAATTCTAATGATTAACCAGGATCCCAAAGGCTAAAACTTTCAAACAACTATCTGTTACTCTGGACTCTCCAATAAAAAAGGCAATACATGTCTAGGCAGTTTGGTTGTCTAACAGATTAGTCTGAAAACTGAAGTAATTACAAAAGGTTAATATGTTGAGTAATTGAATTAATTCACAGTGTCAGGAAGCTTCGTCTTCGGGTTCCCAAATGCATTTATAGTGCTAACATCATCTTTGTCCGTTGGCTTGGAATAAAACAAACACAGATGTTTTTAGAAAACTAAGTCTTATAGCTGACTATTTAAGTGTCTAATATGAATCAGGAAAGCTTGGGTTCCTCTTTAAAACATATATTCAGGAAATACAAGTTTAGAATGGTTTGCCATCTCTGTGTGATGGACAGGAAATCTTGCACAAATAAGAGAAGAAATTGAGCTGCGCACAAACCACAACTTGAGTAACATGATATGAAAAGAGAAGTCACTGCAGGGTTTCTACCTTGTGTCTGAGACACGGTTACCACTTTCACAGAGAACACATCAAAGCTCTAGGCATGAAAGTATAGAGAACACATATGACCGCATGAGGATTAGATAGACTGAACACATGAAATCATACTTTTTCTTAAAAGTTATGACATTCGAAATGTCATTTCGTTAAAAAGTTAAACATTTACAACTTTAAGTCACTGAGAGTATTTATAAATCTGCTGTCTCTGAATCATGCCTTTCTGCCTCAGTCATCACTTCATCTGCAGATGATGGGTAGCAAAATTGGTTCACAGTAATACAGGATTATTAGTTTTTTAAGCAGTAGTGCAATATCATAACACTCTGGACAACGCAATATATGCATAGCATAGAATGATTAGGAAGCTGGATACTAAAGACTATATTTACAATTAACACTTCAAACAGACAAACAAACATCGAAAGATTTGTCTAGCAAAAACAAAGTAAATGTAAAACTGGTGTCTCCCAGCAGTTTGTAGTTGTAGAAAAGAATACAGGTGTAGATAAAACATTGCAATAACAAACTAACTAATGAGCATTTATCATATTTGGCATAAGATTACAAAACACATTGAACGTCAACAGAAAAAAAATATGCATCTTTTGGTGTGTGATATAAAAAAAACGTTTTCCAACATGAACATGAAACAGTTTTCCATTTCTAAGCAGTAGGTATGTAGAGTGAAGCATACAAACAATATGCATACTAGAGACATTCATTCATTCATTTTCTCTCCCCACTTCAGGGTTGCAGGGGGCTGGAGCCTATCCCAGCATGCATGGGGTGGAAGGCAGGGAGTCTATTGTAACACTAAAATATTCAATTACATTTTCTGTACAACGTAACTAGCAATAAAACTTTAGACACAACGTTTATGTGGAATTTTCAATGATACAGCACAATGTCACATTCCCTGCATATGACACTTTGCTCTGTTTTAAGTTCCCATAGTGATGAAAGCTGAAGTCTTGAAGGCGTTCCACATGAGTTCAAATCTCTCCATCTCAAAACTCAGACTTTGCACTCACAGAACTCTCATGGGTTCCCTTTAACTCTCCACTGGTGGCTCCTGAGACCCCAGCCTTATGTCTGCAAAACAGTCTCATCATAGTGCCGCGGAACTTCTCCGCCCCAAAGAGGTAGATCAGTGGGTCCATAGCACCGTTCAGGCACGTGAGGGAGGAGGTGAGGCGGTTGGCTAAGCTCAGGCCCCTCCGTGTCTGGCAGGACACGTCAGGGTGGCTATAGCCCAGGATGAAGGTGGCCCTGCTGACATGATATGGCAGGAAACAGACTACGTAGATGAGCATGACCAGGCCGATGGTCCGCAGGGCCCTCAGTTTGAGGGCTGGCTCTAGCCTGGAGCCTTGATGCAGGCTGTGGATGATGAGCAGGTAGCAGGACAGGGTGGCCAGGAAAGGTGGGGTGAAGGCCACAGCTAATGAGATGAGTGCATGGCGTGAAGCCTTCTCTCTGTACAGTTGCAGACACACTGTCATGCCATCCACCTCTGCAGTCTGGTGGGTGACCAGCAGGGGCGCCATGGCGACAATTACCAGGGCCCATAGAGAGAAGCTGATGATATGTGCATAGCGGGCACGGCGAATCTTCAGCGATCTTACAGCATGAACCACAGCCAGATAGCGGTCCCCTGCTACACAAGCCAGGAAGTACAGGCTGGCATACATGTTGACATAGAACAGAAAGCCAGCCATTCTGCAAGGCACCTCACCAAAGGGCCAGTGACCTCCAGTGAGGTGGTAGGTGGCCCTCAGTGGTAGGATGATCACATATGATAAGTCTGCCACAGCTAGGTGTAGCAAGAAGACATTAGCTGGGGAGGAAGTGCCACGCTGGTGAGAGAAGATCCAGAGGGCCAGGCCGTTACCATTCAGGGCCAGGAGGAAAACTAGGATGTAGAAGCCTCCAAACAACAGGTTCTCAACAGTGTTGTCCACGGCTGCACAGCTCTCTGATGACTGATTGGACAGCAGGGAGGGTACCTCTATTGTAGACTCCATTTTTGTGGCTGAGGTGATAGAAAGTATATGATAGAATTACAACATAGCAATACATCTTTTTCATTTTAGGTATATTTTTTTATTTGATTCATAACCTGCATTTGACTCTTGGTGAGCTGGAACCCCTGTCTGAAATAGTTGTCTATGCATTGGTTGTGGATATGTAGACACCACACAGTGACATGAAACCATATCATCCCAACCTCTATCCACCCACACACACACACACACACACACAAGTTGTAGGTAAGACAATAGGTAAGGAGAGTGTTCGTCACTGTGTCAGTCTCACAAGGTAACAAGAGATGTCAGCGTCCCTGGGTAATGTACATACGCCCCTATATAAGTAGAGCAGATTACCATGAATTTTACCTTTAAATGATTATTTCTGGTGACTTCTGGGAGAAGAATTGTGATTGTATCCCAGCTCCTTGTTAACTGCTTGAAGTTGAGTCCATCGCTAGCAAAATATAATTTTAAAGGGCACCCAACCCAGATATTAAGGACAATTTCAATTCTCAGCCACTCAACTATGTCACAGGAAGGCCACCCTTATGGGATGTGAAAGTGTCCCCTTTCTACCAGCCTTATGTTGAAAAAAGATAATAATTACCCCACACCCATCCCTCCCACAACTCTGGTAAGCTGCAGCGGTCATGCTGCCACTCCTATCATTCTGTTTGGATTTCAACTTTTGTTTTTCTGTCTCAACCTAACAACTACACAAACAACTCTGGTATGGCATGCAAAGTGTCTCAGAGCCAAAAGGCTTCACTGGCCAGAGTGAGACATAATAGAACCTTGAAACAAGAGGATCCAATGATAATACCAAGAGATGTGTACAACGGAAGAAGTTGTTATCCCTTGATGTTGGAGCTGAGGGGAGTATTTGGGGAGGCTACAAAGTATACAATGCAGATAACAGAAGCTGACCTACAAAGCTGTGGAAACAATGGAGAGGAGGCTGAAACTAAGCTACAGCTCTGTTTCACTAGCACATTGTCCAGAGACTTCTGGCCCATAAGGATCCATCCTGATGCAGCAGCATGGCTCCATGTGTGTGCGGTGTGAATCCTGCACTAAGTGGAGCTGTGGGACTCACAAGGAAGGGCATTTCTCAGCCAATGCTCTGACTCCAAGCATTCAGGAGCACAAGTCTCCCAAAGAAAAGGTTGCTGTCCCTCCAGGGATAACAAACTGGGAGCGGCACACTTGAATGCAAAAGCTTCCACAAATACTAATCCCCGTAGCTTAATCCTAAACAGAGACAATCC
Organism: Monocentris japonica; assembly: GCA_900323365.1. Taxonomy (NCBI): domain Eukaryota; kingdom Metazoa; phylum Chordata; class Actinopteri; order Trachichthyiformes; family Monocentridae; genus Monocentris; species Monocentris japonica. The sequence goes on along the minus strand of OOFE01030178.1, from coordinate 25,379 downwards.
CAAAATATGCCTGCATCACAATGATCTGGGTAAGCAAATTTGTGCAAGCATTCACATGTGAAGAGCGCCGGCAATGACAAAGAGGAGACCAAGCGTCTTGGCTTTGGGCTTTTCAGAGATTTCTCAAAGCAGTTCATTGTGATCAAATTGTGACAGCTCAGTGCTGCTAGATCTGTGCAATCCTCTCATGCTAAAACTTGTTAAAGAAACAACCGGGTGGAATGAAGTAAATGTGAGATTTTAGTAATGGGCTAAAATACTCAACTATAAAAGTCCACCTGATAATCATCCATCCACTCTCAAAAAGCAGATGACAGATTGCCATCACTGTATGCTTTGCAAAAGCCGTTAAACTAGAGCTGTTTTGGGGGTTACATGACAATCATAATTGAAGCATTTAAAAAGACAGATGCTGGACTAATATTGAATAATGATCAAGTGAACTTGAGAGGTTTTACTAAAGCCTAAAGTTCTGCTATCATTGAGAACAGCTATTTGTTCAGTTCTGTGACAGTTATATATAAAACCAATATAAGGAAATTCCTAACTTTTTGTAAAGTTGTTAATAACAGATAACTAAATACATTATTATTGCTTTATAAAAAGCCTGAGGTAAAAAGACTTACCCACCTATCCAGCGCTCTGCAGAGTGTGCACAACTTGAAGGAAGGTTGGTGAGGGAGCAGTCCAGTTGCTAGCAGAGTAGACAGCAATTGGTGCAGGAGCAGAGGATTGCACAGCAGTTGTATGTGTTGTAAAATGCAGACAGGGAGTTTGAACGCTGAGCTATGTAAGAGCGGAAGCGCTGATGGAAGGAATGCCGTCCTATAACCCCCTTTCTCTCCGTCAAGATGTTCTTGGGAATGAGACTGTAGCTCTTTTTGTGTCACAACAAATTTGATAACAGAAAGGGAGTCCCAATGGGAGCCTCTCGTTTGAACCTTGACCCCACCCTTTCTTCTCCATCCCCTCTCCTCAGAGGGCCACTTGTGCACTCAACAATAGCCCAAGTCAGAATAAGCAGCACATTTTAGTAGCAGAGAGAAGAATGGCGTGCCTTAGTTGCAATGAGACGTCGGGTATGACTCCATGGAAACGCAGCCTAGTGGTGTATCAAATGCCTTTACGATGAAGCCCCCACCGCCACCACCCTCCCATCATTAGATAGAAGATGGACTGTGCAGTTAATTGAATAGTTTATGACTAAAGTCTCAGAGATGATCCTTTGTAGACAGTCTGTTTCTAAGTTCTAAAGAGGGCCCCATGCCCCCTTAGGAGAGCAGTGAAAAACAAAAAGGAGGGAGGGGGAGCATGGAGATAACAGAGGCCCTTGTTGGTTTCTTGCCTCCTGGGGGCATCCTGATTTGGAATGCCCAAAATAATCAGTCATATAACCATCTGACAGATGTGGAGAGAAGACCCACTGGCTGAGGGAGGATAATATTTCTTTCATACATGGAGATCACAGCTGTGTGTCAGACACATCGTCCCTTTCTCTTGCTGGCCTGTAACATCGATATGCAAATGGTACTCTGCAGACCTGAATGAAGCCACTATCCAGGCAGGACTGTGAACAAGCTTTGACATTACTACCCTGTTAATCTACTGCCAACCACTAATTGGGGTGGCCCCGACTTTTGTTAAGATTCTCCTCAGTATCTGTTGTGCATCCCATGGCCCTGAAGCAAAAACATTGCCTTGTGTAAGTGCCTGCCATCGCAAATATATTATTTGTACTGCTGTGATGGTTGGCTCAAAAATACAGGCGTCAGCACAGAAAATGTTTTATTTGTCAATTTCTTAACAAGGGTTAGTCTCATGAATGTCTCATCTCATACTTTTTCATCTTAAAGTCAGTATCATTATCCAGCATCAGTTTCTAATTTCCTAAAGATATAGCCCTATTTCATTGTTTTAATGCAGGCAGGGCAAAGGCTCGCTTGGCAACACCTGTGGGAGGACCTCTGCAAATCCCTAGACAACTGTATCAATATTAGTTTGTACAAGAAGTTAGTCCATGTAGTTACTTGTGTCAGTGATAAACAACCATTCATTTTAAAGAAAATGTAAGAAATCTACAACTTGTTTTGTACAGTGAATTATCTCTCACAATGTATGTATAATGTTAATGTACTTTTAAGTAATGTGTGTGTGTGTGTGTGTGTACTGGTACAGTTGTAGCATTAATGCACAAGTGGCATTTATGTTCATGCTACTTCATCTACTACATCATCTACAGCTACTCAGATGTTGAAGCGCTGGTTCCTGTTTTGGTTCCTCCTCTCTTTGAGGTACATGTTGACATAGGAGGTTATGAGGTCATCCATCTTGTAACCCTTTCAAATGGAGAACGAAATAAAGAAAATACATCAACAAGAGGATTGATTACCTACAGATACTTATCATTTATCAGTTGTGTTAGCAACAGAAATGCTACATTTCTTACCAATGACGTTTCACACAGGAATTTATTCCCCTTGACTAAACTGCCAATAGTCATGTGAAAGTAGGTACTTCCACTGCACCAGTTAGCAATGTGGTTGAAGGGGTGAGTTGCCAGAACATCCTTGATAAGAGGAAAGAGTTGTTTATTCTTTCTGCGGTCTCTATTTTGTTTCAAGATAAAAGTTGAATGGACGTTGAATGGGGTGTAGTTATTGTTATTGACTATTGTTGATTTATCACCTTGGTTTTAGGGTGGATAATCGTGACTCCTTGCTTGCTGATGGCAATTCGCACAATATCTGGAAAATGTGGTTCTGATGTTTGCTAGAAAAAAACATGAAAAGGGAAAAAAATGAATGTGTTCTGTAATCATAAGAGTTTGTTTATTGTACTTGTGCATGCTGTTAGTTTGGCTTCGAGGGACAGGGTGTGGGGGAATGAGAGAGCGAGAAATAGATAAACCAACCAAATGGGATACTGATAGCTGCCATTTGTGCTGCAGTCATCCCAGCCCATACCTTTACTTCAAAGAATGCACAGCCAAACGTCGGCCACCGGCAAACCACCTTCAAGAATGCCATCTTTGCTTCTTCAACAGTTGTATCAGCTTGCTTGTTATAAGCGGTAACTATGTTCTGGAAATAAATATATAAAATGGACACATTCCAATTCATATCCTTTTTATGATCCTTGTTTCATAAAAGTGTTTGTATTAAAGCGGTTAGTGAACTTCTAATCACCCCTGGCTGTGAGACAATGTGCACTGAATCCAGATGGGAATCACAGGAAGATATGTTGGTGATGTTTTTCATTGAGGAAATTGAGGATTCTGTTAAACTCTATGATACAGACAAGAGAATCTTAATATCATAGGCAATGAAAAGAAGGCCCCTCTTACCTTCTTCCACTCATTTTCAGACATGGCCTTCAGTTGGTCAGAGGGCACCAGCTCCTTCAGCATCTTGGGAATCATCACAAACTGGTTCTTGTCATTGTTGGCTTTCACCCTGAAGAGCAGAGCCCCGATTTTGACCATTTCCTCCTTGGTGCAGACGTGATATCCTCTCAGGTACTTAGGCAGCTCCTTGAAGCCATAAAGATAGTTCATAAGTCTCTTAGAGCAGAGGTTTTCAACTGATTTTGAACCTGGACCCAATTTTAGATAGATAGATACTTTATTGATCCCTGGGGGGGATTGATCAATATTATACATCATGTATAATATGTATTATGTATGTATTATACATCAATACATCACAATGTGATACTGGTTGAGCTGCACCATTTACATGTACCTGCGGGTAATGGAAGATAAGATCAGCATCTGGGTCTCTACCAGGGATCACATTGAACCACAACTTCCTCATAAAGAACACAAGGTAGGGTATGTTTACTGGCTCGCCTGCTGTGTACATATATACACACACACAAGGACACACAAAGGGGTTGGTTAAAGGTAAAGACACCATCCATAGGTACAATAGCATTCCAATTAGATTATTTTTACCATCCTTGACCCTCTTGGATCTGTTGGACCAATCAGTGATTTGTCTCAGACTATCAAAGAAGTAGTCTGTGTCGTTCACACTGAGAACCTGAAATGAACAGTGACAGATTTGTTTATGACCAAGATGGCTTAGAAACAATACACAAAAAGAGTATCAATTTCAAGGTCTTGTATCAGAGATGACGAATCAAGATGTCAATGATTCGTAAATGCTATCAAATTAACCTTGTCAGGTGTTTTGACAAAAATGCTGAAGCCATCTGCTGAAACCAGATTGAGCTTTTTTGCAATGCTCTGGATGAGGTCCCTGATCCTGGTGCTGGTTGCCACCTCAAATACCTGAGGAAGGAGGAGGGGGATCAGTGTGTGTTCCAACATGGACAGTGGAGATGCCATATGTGTAAACCAAGTAAACTTCTTAAACAGCACAGTTTCTTTAAAGAGAGAAGCACATTTGACCTGGCAGTGTTAAGAGTTGATATCTGCAGTCAGATATTTGAGATAGCTCTCTAGCCTTAGAGATATGTAGACAGGTCCATTGTCATACCTGCTCTGTGTCACTGGGAAAGTGGATTTTGTGGAAGATCTGGGTGCTGTTCTGCTGGATGGCGTCCACCTCCACCTGATGTGGTGGTAGCTTCCTGGGTTCCATCCTACACCAAAACAGCACAGGCTTAGACAAAACATTTATTTCAATGATATATTTCTGAACCTGCAGTACAGCCATTACCCACTGAGACCTTTGAAACACAAGGCACCACAGCCATTACATTTACTTTTACCACCACACCAGTAGTGGGGTGTGACTGGCTGCTATCCAGGGGATAAGTGCCTTGACTGTTGCTGCCGTGTACTTTACTATGTGCTGCTCTATCAATTATCCTGTCACTGTACATTATGAAATCAGTGGAGAAGATAGGCGTTTAACATAAACTCTTCACTTCAGAAAACCCCTCTCTGGAATAAACTGAGGCTACCTCAATGAGCCCTGCAACCGCTGCAGACAGTCCGAGGCCAGGGGCTCTCTGCGGCGGGACTCCAGGAAACGCTGGGTGTGTTTGAGAAGAGACTGGCTGGGAGGAAACAGGCCACAGCACAGCCACAACAGCTGCCAGCCCTTTTCCAAGCTGAACCTGGTTGGCACAGAAGACACAGGGATGGACACAGCTACAGACAAAGCCATTGAGCATACTGTAAAGCATGTGACGTACTGATAAGATAAGGCAGAGTCTTGGTGTGTATTAAACTTGATCTTGTGTGCCAAGAGATGGTGAGGTGGTTAAGACACCACCTCTGGCTCCTCTCAGCCCTCTCAAGAAAAAAATACTACCTTTTCCCTCTATCACACTGACTTCAAACCAAGACCCCTTCCAGAATCAACATGAAGTCTATACTGTTGCCTTTAAATTTGAGAACCTCCCTATGCTGTAACGTGAAAATGTAATTTAATTTCTGATAGTGACAGTGTAGCACACAGTGGAAGCATACCGGTTGTTATTGCTGGTCATCTGCTTCATGATCTGGCAATAGATCTCATCTCTGAGTGCCTCATTTTGAGTGGCTGGTCCAAAGATCTGTTCAGTGAGCCCAAGAGAACTCTGCATCTGCTTGGTGGGGTAATCTCCCATATACTTCAGGATAGGTATAGAACGGTCAAGGTAGAATAATCGTCCTGGCCTTATAAACTGGGAAAAATAAAACCCTGATAATGAACACTATACTGTATACAGTAGTACAAAACTAATCCTTTGTAAATGGTAAATTTGTATATAGTAAATGTAGTGTGTGATATCCCTATGCCAAAGGGAGCACTGGTAGAAAATATGTTTAGAAATGCTGTATAAAGGTGGTATGTGGAGGATATCAGTGAAGGCCAGGCAGGCTCTGTGACTGAGCTCAGAGTTGCCCACCAGTCTCTGGAGGAGGGGCTGTCTGAGGGGCTCTCTGGAGTTCGCCCACAGCCTCTCAGGAGCCACGTTCTTGGAAATCACCTCACGGTTCACATCCTTAATGGACTGCCTAGGGTCAGGAAACAGGATCCCTGCATTTAGTAGCCTACTGTAGAACAACTCTCCCAAAATGACATAGATTGATAAAATAATCCAAGAGACATGTGACAGACTATATGGCAAAATAGAGAGAGCGTATCCAGGTACCTGAAATACTCAAGGGAGAACTCTTTCAAAGTGACAGGGGCCAATCTCTCCACTGTGCCTGTTTCTCTCTGGGTGGCCTGTATGATACTCTTCCTCTGGTTAGGGGACAGGTTGATGAGGCTCTGAAATAAAGACACAAGCACTACCTTTAATCCTTCTCTGATCTGGCACACAATAACTCATCTGAGAGAGGTACGGCATTGACATCTCCATACCATGACCTCATTGGTGGGTTTGCTGAGGGTGGGTAGGACTAAGATGACCTCAGTGGAGACAGCTCCTGTTTTCCCTGTGTGCTCGTTTTTGCCATTTATCCAGCCACTTTCAAGAGAAAATTCATCATCTTTGATGATGACAATGAGCTCTCCTTTCTTGAAGCTCAGGAATGTGGGGTCATCTACAGAGGACGATAAGACAACTAATGAGTCACTGAAGAGCTGCCAGTACAGTACTAACAAAACATACAGAGTAAAATAATTCAGCTGTGACAATGTCAGAAAGAAGAATATGTGACTATGTGCAGTATAAATCCCAGAGGTAAAATAAAATCAAGCTATCCCCTGGTGCTCTGACCTTGCTTGTTGACTTCCTTCAGGGCCACAGCATACTGGGAGCGCTCTCTCAGTCCACTAAGGAACATGTGGATCAGCTCTGCTATGTCCTCAGCCATGGCCCCACTCAGGGTGAAGTCTCCTTTCAGTGTCAGGAGGCAAACCGACTGGCCACTTGTTTTACCTTCCCTGGGGAATCACAGGAGGATCAATAACACAGAACACATTCCAACAAACTGTACTGTCTGGGTGATAACTGTCTGTACCTTATGGTGTTGACCCCGGTGACTTCTGGGTAGGAGAGCTCCAGCAGCCTCCTCTCTTTCTCATCCAGGAATGTGATACCAGTCCAGTTAATGGCCACAATGAACTTGCTCTTGGGCAGAGCAGGACCTAAAAACATCCATGGAGTAAACAAGCCCAATAAACCATGACTCATGGGAAATATGAGTTTTATTCCTGTTAGTAGATAAGTGCTCCTCACACTTCCTGCTGTGTGTATCCTTTAAGCCAGGCTGGAGGGGAAGCTTAAGCATTAATGTTTACTAAAGGCCCAATCATCAACCCACAGGAGAGGGGGTCTCACTTTACATCATGGACTAAAATCGACAGAGAAACATTTTGGCCAGAAGGGAAAGTCTTTGGTCCTGATGTGACCAGTGTTTTATGAGGTACGAAATTTAGGTAAGAAAATTAGGTTTTATAAGTTATGAAATGTATTCAATCTCTGTACCTTTACCAGCATGTTGTCAAGGCTCTCTTGCCAGTTGTGATGATTACATCTAGCTCAAGGGATATTGCTACTCACTCTCACCCAGGATTCATCCCAAGACACAATTTATCCTATTGCATATTGGTTGCTCACAAGCTAAATAGCATTAATATTGAGATTTTGTTCCTGGCCAACTTATTCTCTCTTAATCAACTACTTTGCTAGAGTCTTATACCCAGTGGTAAGCTGTATCTTTAAATAGCATTGCATATTCCAGTCTGATATAGATTTAGAAAAAAAAGAAGCTAATTTCTGAGCAGTGCCTGCTTGAAAACAGTTGGTAATGATAGGTCTCACCTACGCCGAGGAAGCCCTTAGTGCAGAAATGTTTGTAATGTGCATGTTTTAAGTTCTGCTGTGATTAAAAAAACAAGATAGAAATGAATAAAATACATGTGGTATTTCCTATACCTTTTAAATGAATGTAATTTAGTTACTCATCTGTGTTTACCCCTTCCTGAACAGGCATTCTCCCTATAAACGATTTAGAATCAAGAATAGACAGGTCTGAAATAAGTGTATTGTCATGATTAAGAAAAATTACAGATGCTTATGGTTGTCCATCAAATCTGATGACGACTTTGAGAACCACAGGTTTTATTGCAGGTGAGTCATGTGTAAGTAGAGAATTACTTGACTATTGTAGATAAGAAGGGAGTAAGAGATTATTTCGATCATAATTTTATCTTGTAAGTTATTTGTTTGAAAGAATTAAAGCCTATAATGTTTCTGATAAGACTGCTTGCCAGGCCAGCTCTACCCATCTACCCCATACACCCACATTATCCATTTTATGTGACCCATAGGTGTTACAAGTCTTATGTAATATTTATATAATTATATTTGCTATATGAAGATATTAATTCCATTATCTAAAACATAAATTAAGTAATTACGCAAACAGAAGGTAGATGCATGTGACTAAGTGCTTACCTGACAGCTTGACAACCTCGAAGAACCTGGAGAAGAACATGGGCCACTTCTGACGGGCATAGTCGACCACCTCTGCCTTTACATCAACTGCCTTTTGCCTTGAACTAATATATGGACCCTTACACAGGGTAAGAAAACCAGAAAACGATTAAATCTACACCATTTTCAATTGTCCTCTATGCTGCATTTTCTGATATGGGATGTAACTTACCTGAGTGTGAGCAGTGCTGACCATTTGCAACCATTTGTCCTCTGACTTGGCCTCCAGCAAAGAGGTGTTAATGCAGTCTTGAACAGCATCCTTAACATTTTCTGGACTGCTGTCTGAGCCATGCTGGATGTATAAATGTTTGGCAGCAAGCTCAACAAAATCATCCTGTGTGAAGTACAAAAGGGAAAAATATACCACAGGGGTTACATCTGAGTGTACTTCAGAAAAATACTTATTTTTACTTAATTGCTCTTGTCAATGTAAATCAGCATAATGGACTCCAAACATAATCCCACCTTTTCACACTGGTACTCTCCCAACTTCAGACCATGGACAATCTGTTTGTAGATGAGGTCTGTGCTGACGCTGTCCTCTTTGCAGTCATGCCAGGGGGTGAAGATTTCCTTGCGAAAGTAGAGGCGCCAAGGGGCATGCTGCTCCTGTCCACCTTTCCTCTTCACCTCCTGCTCACACAGGGAGATGGCATCCATCACATGCTCCCGGCCACTGCCTAGCGCCCACACCTTCAGGAGAAGCAGAGAAAGTTCAGAGTGAATGGGGCACAATGGGTTTGTAGGAAGGTACCAGGAGTCACGTTGAGAAATTTGTCATAATAAATCTACTCACCAAATATCAAAGGAACATATGTAAACAGATCCAGTCATAGGTGTTTGGCTGATGGTGCAAATGCCTACCTTTTCATACAAGGCCACATAGAGAGAAAAGCCAAAGGTGTCTTTCAGTTTGACTTGGTGGGAGAGGACTTGGCAGATTTCTTTGGAGGTAGATGCTGAATCAACAGGCAGGCTAATTGTGCGGCTGTCCATCAGGGTCATAGACACAACAATGGGCTTTTTTGTTTTGGTTGCCTATCATAGCACAGAAAGAAATGACCCTGTTGTTAAATGGTCTTGGCAACTACTGTATATTCATTCAAGTGTTAATGTCATATTAGCAGGAGCAGCTTGTGTCAATCTCAGTACCTGTAGCTCCAACCAGCTTGGAGGCTCCCCACGTACTCCATTCATTACAGTGCGCCGCAGCCTCTCAGCACAGTAGGGAGCATATCCCCCAGGAGCAGAACGAATGAAACTTTGTAGGTACTGCCACGTCAAAAGAAAAAAAGTGCTAAGCAAATCATCAAAGAATGCAGCATACTGTTTATGGGGCTAAATCAGTCAATGCAGTTGCTGTATTTACCTTAATAAAGTGCTCAGTTGGAGGGAAAATGCCCAGACAGAGGGACAGGAGGATCCAACCACGGAAGAAGTTGTTGCGATTATTATTATCCTGAAGTTGTTTGCAGATCTGACAGTAAATCTCATCTCTAGGGAGAGAATTAACACATTAGACACGTGTTTATGAAAAATCTAAAACAGACTTATGAATTGTAAAATCACAGTTAGGTAACCTGAGGTCACGCCTGACAATGGCATATCCCACAATGATGTGGAGTTTTTCAAGAGATGTCATCGGCCGGTCCAGAGTGGGTCCCTCTCCTATCATTACATCACTCTCCTCATTCACAGTCTGCATGGTGAAAGGTTTGGGCACCTCAGCCTGATCATCAGACTTTAAGAAATACCATAGAATTGTCATCACTAAGTTGACAAGTTAGACTTAAAAGTTGACAGTAAGTTGTACGTGCAGCATTCAGATTCTAAGTCAAAAAGTTAGAGAAATGTTGTGGCCTGCTTTTGGGTTACGTCTCACCTCTTCCATGATGACAGAGGGCTTCCTGCGAATCTGAATAGGGGATTCTGGGATTCCATTTTCTGGCAAGGTGGATGCCTTTCTAGTCCTAGCCAGTAGGTCAGTGAATATGGATCCCTTCCTGGTCCGAGGGCTGTCTTCTGGGGCAGTGTAAATCTTACGGTTTTGAACCATCTCATTGGGCACAGCAGAAGCCTTCCTGTTTCTTGTTAGTAGGTCTGTGAAAGTGGAAGCTTTTCTGTTCCGTGGTGCCTCCTCAGGGACTGTGGACATGTTCCTGTCTTTTTTATTCCTTAGCACCCTCTATAAAAGACACGTAGCAATTGATCAAATTCTGATAATTTGATGTTATTCTACAATACAATGCTGTACTACAGGAGCCATTCATTAACTTGACGTTTTTTTAAGTGTATTCACCTGGTCCAGGCCCACCATGTGACTGAGACGTCTGTCCTTTCTGGAAATCACATCATGTGAGACCATCATGTGGTCTTGCAAGGAGGTGCTCTGAACCTGGACCTGCTTCTTAGGCTCAGGAAGATCTCCCATGAACCTCAGAATGATCCACCACACTGTCAGAGAAGCCTAGGGATAACACAATGGAAATCCCATCATGAAATACCCAAATATGAAACAAGAGTGGTATGATTGAAATGATGAATGCAGTTGGTATCAGAGCTGTACCAGGACATCTCCTTTGTCCTCGTGGTAGAGTAGGGGCTGTCTAAGCCTCTGGCGGATGTGGGTGGGGGTGGCTGCACCCTGGAAGTACATGGAGGCGAATTTGGAGAAGGAGTAATCATCCGGATCATCATAATCTTCCTCCGGAAAGTCCTCCACCATGGGGAGGTCATCTATGTCTATCTCTTCAAGAACTGTTTTTTTTCCCTCAAAAGCCTGGAAATAGATACACATGAAAACATTATGCTGTGACTGTGGCATGGAATATGACATTTGAATGGACACTGGGTTTGATTTGTTAGTCCTTCAAGCTTTGTGCAATATTTCTCTTCTCTCTCTGTATATGTTACAACATGTTCATTACTCTTTCAGTTCCCTAACCTCAAATCCTACAGGTGCTTGCCCCTCCTGCCCTCCAACCATACTGGGGAGGAAGCCAAAGATAGTGTCCACCATTTCCTGGTCTGTAATGGATTCTATTTGGGAATTGGCCTGCATCTCTTTCTTCTGCCTCAGCACTTCCTCCAAACGTCTCTGTCTCTCCAAATTGGCCAACTCTTCTTTTTGTTTCTCAATAGCAGAGAGGAACATCTGAAGGAAATAACATACACCAAGATCAGAAACACATAAAAAGAGCTTCATCAAATTTAACAATGCATTTAACAATGCATCCTTACTAACACATTTATTCACAGCAGTGGCTTGAGGGAATGAAGGTTAAATGTATACACACACTTACACCGGAAAGTTACCCAGTTTAACCACAGTCTTGTGCAGCTGGCCACTGAGTAGCAGCACTAAAGTAGTTTGGGGTTGAGAGGGTACTTTGACAGTAGTTGTAGGGAGTACTTCTCACTGACTAACCCTGACTAGGTTTTTGTAACCGCCAGGGATTTGAACCTCCAGCCACAAGCTCACTTCTCTAACAATTACCACCCACCATTATCATAGGTTATTATTACACTGATCTATTGCTTTTAAGTTAAACTTACATCTCTTTTCATCTTTTTGAGAATCTTTCTTGCCAGCACGCCCCTGGTGTACGCTTGCAGGAGGATCACAGCATCTTTCTTGCGCTTCCATTCTTTCCTGGCTAGGAATCCCCTGGTCCTGGCTTGTAGCACTAGGACTGCATCCCGCTCCTTCTTGAACTGGTATTCGAGCTGGCGAGAGCGGACTTTTGCCTGCAGCCGAGCAAAGCCCAGCTGGACCTAGAATCAATTCATAATTGTGCATTTGTTGCAAGTCATGCTTACATTCTCAAGCTGTTATACATTCACATGGTCAATGGTGACCTACCACTTTGTACAGCTTTCTGCCTTTGTGTCCTCTCCAGTATTTCTGAATAACAAGGGCAGCTGTCTTTTTCCTCAGGTAATCTCTCCTGCAGAGGGTTTGAAACATACAGACTTCAAGTGGCATGTCGCATGAACTCATCATGAGCTCATTGTGTAGCTTTGTGTCTCATACCTGTGTTTGTAGCCCCTCAGGACCCTCTGGATCAAAAGTGCTTTCTCATTTAGCTCTTTCATTCGCTTTAGTTCGAGCATGGTGTCATGGAAGTCCTAAGAGTAAATAGAAATATAAAGCATTTTAAAAATTTGGATGGACAATTATGATATCTTGATAATGACTGTGTATGTATCAATGCAAGACAGCACCTTCAGAAATATTTTTGTCTTGCCAGTCTTCCAGTCACTTTCATCAGCAAGAACATTCTCACAAATGCTTTCACAGCATTTCTCTTTAGTTTCCTGTTAGGAAAAATATATTTCTTCATGGCATACACAGCAAGAGAAGACATGAGGCTGTGAGGGTGTTAAACAAGAAATTATTCCTCATGTTATAAACTCCAACTCACCGTTTTAGGATCACAGAGGGAAGTTTTCAGTAGGACGCGGTAGCGATCTAGGAACTCATCAAAGGTGTAGCGTATGGGATAGCCAGCCTTCCGGATCCTGATTGTCTCCATCATGCCAGAGTAACGGAGCTGACGCATACACAGCTCTCTGTCAAACAACTGAGACATACAGACACATATGCTGTTGAATTACTTACTCTTACTTACACCAAAAGATTCTGTACAGTTTTGATATAGATTTCAAAATACATTTTGTAATAAGAAACTGTTTAGACCAATTTAAAATAAGGACACAGCTAACTAACTAACTAACTAACTAACTAACTAACTTATTTTGTCCCTCTCCTCACCATGGGCTTCTTGAAGTCATTGGGTTTGATGCAGCGTATGAAATATGGCTGGCATGCAGACAGTGTCTTCATCAGGGCATCCAGGGACTGACGGAACTGGCCAGTCAAAGTTGGCACCCGCTTCTTAGCATCAGTCACTTGCTATGTCGTAGACAGGCACATAAAAAAATGCAGTAAGTAAGTCAAGAAAGATGCCAACTGAATATACATGTGTATCATGCTGGAGCTCAAGATCTCAAAAGGCTGCACTGACCCGGAGGGAGTTGTTGGGGGTGTTGATAGTCATCTTAGGGTTGGCGCTGCTCTTGACTGTACTGGAGGAGAGCTCATTATGGAATGCCTGCTTGAGGAGCTTGTTGGTGGAGGTCTCCACCAGCTGGATCAGATCAAAGCTAACAGCATCACGGTTTTTTTCAAGGAAGCCTAAAAACAAGCAGTAAAAAACAATGAGGCCAATCACAGAGAGCTGTGACTTTGTCTTTGTTGATGTTTTTAGAAGTACCTTTTGAATCATAGTAGACCACTCCAGCAAAATGTTTGATTCCAAACTGTGTCTCATAGTTGTTCTTGGGGGGAATATAGATGTCCCCTTTCCCATGGACCTGGTTCATCTTCTGCAGCATTGTGGTATCTGTACCCTACAGACAAATAAAAGAAGAAAATTAAACCCTCATTTGCTGTGTTAACAATAACATTTCATAAATGTGCAAGAAGAATAATAACCTTGGGGAAGTTGCTTTCCTCGTCAATAAGGGCCAGCATGTTGAGCGGCTTGCTGGCCAACACATCCAGTGTGCGTTGGTTGTCGTTGTAGTCAATGTGCGTCCAGACAATGTTTTCACGGGCGTACTCCTCCTGCTCCAACTTAAAAACATGTCTAACAAAGAACTGCTGCATCTGCTCGTTGGCAAAGTTGATGCACAGCTGCTCAAAGCTGCACAGTGCAAAAAATCCCACCAAAAAAGGAAAGAAAGATGGATGCATTTTAGTGAGATTTAAAATTTGTTCTTTATCCAAGAGCAGCAGTGGAGCTCTAATGTTAAAGAACTGTTATGAATGCTAACCTGTTTTTGTTAAAGTTCTCAAAGCCGAAGATGTCAAGCAAGCCTATTGACTGTCGGACCTCTTTGGAACCCTCAGGAAGGGGCTTGAAAACTGCAGCGTTGATTTTGTCTACCACCCAGATGAAAAGTCTTCCATAAATGGCCTGGACAAAGATCACATAGAGAACATAATACTGATGAGCATAGTGTCACACATACTGTCAACAAAACCATGAAAATAGTTCAAATAAAAGAGAGACAGGCGCGTGCACAGACATGCACACAAAAGAGATGGGGGGGGGCGGGTTAGAGAAAAAGAGGAGAGACAATAAATCCATATACATGTGTGAAAATAATGAAAAGAAAATTGCAGTTTATATTAATAGTTTGGTCTGTGCTATTAATCCCTTATACATTGCTAGCAGATAATATTTCACTTGCAGAAATAGAGGCAGATATACAACAACGAACACTTTCAGATCTAAATTACTTATAAATATTAAAGCGTTAATATTACATTCCTGAAATCCAGAAGTGGTGTTACTAGTTTTTGATTTTATTTTGGTGCTAAAAAGTTGCTACAAAAACAAACAAAAAAAAAGTAAGATCAGGTGTGATTTATGTTACTTTGACAAAGGCATCCCTGCCATCCATGGCCTGGGCAGAGGTGAGAGGTTTGCTCACACTCTCCCTGGTGGTCATGAAGGAGCGCTGAGTCAGGCTCTTCTCCAATGCCTTGGGATCCACCTGAGGAAAAGGGACAAACACAGTCAGAGCATCTCATCTAAACTCTTCTTTGATAATACTTGCTCTTATGAAAAACTACAGACCTCCAAAAGTGTGCTAGCAATGTTGAAATGGGATGATGTGTGGACGTCACAGCCCTCCAGGTTATTTACTATGGTGCCTGAAATTGTGCAAGAAAAATCATATTTAATGGTAAGGAACTCAACAGTTCCCATTTCATGTGTGTGTCATGAATATAAAGGTATTATACAGCTATATAAGGCTATATGTCATATTCCTATTACACAGTATATTATACATATATTCCATTGTATATGTATTGCATTCTCCTGACCCTCAAAGTCCACATTGCCCAGGTGAAGGATAGCAGCGAGCAGTTTGGAGATTTCCCAGGAGTCATTCTCTGTGAACATCAGGATTTTCAGGGCTGAGCGGAAGTGGGCGTATTCCTTGATGTCATCACGTCCTTCACAGCTTGTGCAGTTACCCTGCCAATGCAATCACTTAGCTTAGAGCTAATAGTAATGCTTCTCTGACCGATCTGTTACTCATATGTATGTATGTACACATTCTCAATCTATCAGTTTGGATTGCTTTATATTAAAGTCCAAAGTTAGAAAATATTGTAGTACCATGGTCAGATAATTGTACTGAGCAGCGTTCCCTAAGGAAAGAATCTTCTTCTGCTCAGCTGGCATGCCCATCAGCATGTAGTAAAAGATGTGGTAGTTTCTTTCCTCAGGTGCCTGCATCAGAAAAGTAGTTACATGTCACTCATCACATGCACACTTGACTTGTACCATGTTACTACCCGTACACCTAGAAAAATTCAGCTCATCGATTTCCCCACCTGACGACAAACACGGGACTTCTCCAGCAGGTAATGCTCAATGCGGGCCCCTTCAATGGCCCCGCCCTTGGTGAAGTTGATGTCAATGTACTTCCCAAAGCGACTGGAGTTATCATTGCGAATGGTTTTGGCATTACCAAAGGCTGAACAAGGAAAGGAAAAAAAGAGTTTAACTCGTTATGAAGACTGTCTTCTTACAGCTCAGTGGCCTGTATGTTGGTGTTGTGCTCATACCCTCCAAGATAGGGTTGGCTTCAAGAATCTGCTGCTCTATCCAGGTGTGCTGGCCGTTCACAGCAGCCAGGAACTGCAGCATCAGCTTGGTGCTTTCGGTTTTCCCTGCTCCTGACTCTCCACTGATAGGGAAAGAGACAAGTAAGCACATATAAATCATGAAGCATCTAATAACTTCTCTTATAAGAGGAGTACAAGAAAAAGGAAATTTTCTTATATATCTGACACAGTTTAAATGAAGCTATCCAAAATAATTTCTTAGCCTGAAGAAAAACATTTGAAGAACATTTGTTGTATGTTCATCAAGGATCTAAACATCTTTGTAGCGTGTTAGTAGACAGGAGCAGGACCTGACGACACAGCACTGGTTCTTTCGGTTGCGGCGCATGTTGAAAAAGCAGCTGTCTGCGATAGCGAACACATGTGGGGGCAGTTCACCCAGCCGTCGATCGGTGTACATGTGCACCTGCTCAGTGGTGTAGATGGGCAGCAGCTGGTAAGGGTTGACTGCAACCAGAATGGAGCCTGTGTATGTCTGAATACAGAGAGGGATGCTATCTGTCACACAGTTTACACTGTTGGCAAGTGTGTGCTGGTCTATACACAGAGGAGTCCATAAACAAGAGATTATGTTATAAGCACACTATCAATCAGCACGTCACCCCAATGACCCCCCGTTTAGTCAGGCAGTAGTGGACTGGGCATGCACTGTGATTCACTGGTAAATTATAAGTATGGGTTAAAAATTTCACACATGGGCTACAATGACTGAAAAAAGCTCTGTTAAATATCGTGCTTGCCAGCAGTAATAAAGAGAATATCCGTCCCAGTAAATATTGCCCCCAGCATTCATATTTTTATATCACAAAACGGTCTGATTCATAATAGAAGACACACTAGCGTGCTTTGATGCCGTGGCAGGGACACAGTGGGACGTTCTCTGTCAACAGAGCCTCATTCGTCTCTATGGAGACAAACAACACTGTGATTTACAACAGGGCAAAGTCTAAGACAGGGAGCCAATTCAGGGAAACGAAAGAAATAGACGAGGCAGCATTCCCATAGCAAGTTATGGACATCATAAAAATAAGTGGTTCTGCAGTTGGTAAATCAGAGTAAATGAAAATTCACTGAATAAGAACATACGTAGATGATGCCTTCTTTGTGTCGCACCAGGAGGTTCCTGAGGAGGCCTGCCTCATTGAGGTCCCCAAGCCTTATCATGTCATCCACACCATTCACAGAGGTGGGGTGCATGGGTCGGATGGCATCCTCTTTCTTGTTGTTGATCTTGTGCTCCTGTATGTATTTCATGAAAGAATTAACATCATAAGCCATGGATTTCTCACGGAGCAGATAAAAGTAATCTCTCGTGGGTTAAGTACCTTTCCTTCATCATCAATCAACTGAAGCTGCCCAGTGTCGGTCACCTTGACCTCCGCCCCAATCGGCACACCAGCGCCAGAGTCCACCCAGACATAATCACCCTGGTTGTGGAAACATAAGTAGAGGTGGAAATAAGTTCTGAGGCTGATAACACTTCATCAGCTGAGTGGCATGAGCATTTTCTAACTGCATGTATTGTTTTGGCAGAAATGGTAGATGGTGATATAAATTTTACCTTCCTCAAATGCAGCATAGTAGAAATCTGTATCCAGCCTGAAAAGAGAATGACAAAATTGTATCATCCCTTTAAAGTCAGCCTAATGTACTATCTTGTCAGCACAATGGCTGCCACTCAATCCCCTTTTATTAACTGTGTGACAAAACGTACTAGCAAAACCAACATTACTGTCCATTAGGTCCATTCATACACTCATACAGTGGGATTTAAGGGTGTGCTAATAGCAACATAGATGGAGTTGCAACAATTTTGAAAAGAAAACATCCAAATGCTCAATATCCCTAATTACAATCTTAAGATACAATATGTGAGTAGTATGTCATATGTTTTTGCTCCTGAGGCAATTAAACCCAAACATTAGATTCAAAATAGTTTATTTCAGATTAGATGTTTCTGCTACTTGGACTTTATACCTCTAAACATGTTTAGAATCTTTCCATTTTTATAGCATACCTTCATTCATAAACCAATGTGTGAAACTGTATATTGATGTAAATCAAAATAATCAATCATGGTATGAATATGACATTCACTTTAGAAACACTTTCATGAATGAATTTGTATTGAATCTCATTGTAGGACCACTATGAAAACTCAAAAAGTAATGAAGTAGAAAGTCATTTCTAATCAATGTTTTAATAATCACTGAATTAAAGACAGTTTCATATGTATCATGTCAACTCTTACCTAGGAATATTTGTTCCTTTGGTGGTTTCCCCCGGTCTTTATGCTGGTGTAAGCCCAGCTGGTGTGTAGTTTTCCTTGAATGAATAAGGAAGTAAAGAGCTTCACCGGCACAACACCCTTTTATGGCCCTTTGACTTTGCTCCTGCAAAGGTAGAGACACCCAATTCTACCCAGAAGACTTGGATACAGGAGAGGAGGACTGTACTGTATTCACACACAGCCCAAACATTCAATCAGTTTCTTATTCAGTTTCATAGAAATGCCAAGTTGATAAATGTATCTTCCATGTTATTCTGCCAAGTGCTAAAAATCATGCTGGATTTTACATTGATCTCTAACTAGAGACAGTGCTACAAGTGTCCTTTATTATATACAAGTGCGTATTTCATTAAATAAATGATTTTACAGTATCAGCCTACAGTATTTTTTTAATAACAGTAGTTAACAGCTAACAAAATGTAGCATTTTCAAGCATTTAATAATTGAAAGATTTCCTAACCTTGAAAATAACATATCACAAATACCAAAGTCATTTCAGGGATTTCAATCACGTTGACATCATTTTCAAATAATGTCACGTTTCTAGGTGTGGAAACCCTGTGCTCATTTGCTAAATCAAAACTAATATCAAATAATGATGTGGGCTGTATACCATTTTCCCATGTTCAGCATGGTACTTTTCAATATTCTCAATAATAACACAAATGAATACTGAACACGGGTGGTGGCACAAAATGTGTGCTAGAAAGTGAAAATGTAATTATGAAATGTCACTTTAACTCACTTAAGCTGATCCTTAGCCATTGACGTCATAGGTCAAGACTTTCTGCTGTAGTTGGAGGCAATTATGTTGTAAATAGCAGATAGTGAAGAGGACTGGAATGTTGTGTATAAATTCATAGGTTCACAGGTGTGAAAGTGAATATAAAAGTTCATACTTTCCATGTGTAGTGAGTGTGTATGGAAAGTCATTATCCGTGGGCAGACTGAGCCACAAATATGCATTTCCAGAGTACTTCTGAAACAGAAGCAAAAACAAATGAAGGGCTTAAATATAACATCATAGATTGGTGCAACACAACATTCATGTCTAAAGGAAACAACAGGGTGTGCGTACGCTCCTTACAGGAACCACCATCTCATCTCACCCACTCATCTTTACAGGATATGAGCCTGATATTCCTTGGGTGTGGTCTGTGTAACTAGGTCGAGAGGGTATCCTTGGCACTAAAATAGGTTTTATTTTTTATCCATCTCTGGGCACCTGTTTCTACTTTTATGGATGAAATAGAAAATTAACAGCAAGGAACAAAAAAGATCTTTAAAGCATTCTTGATCGTGAGTGTAAAGTGAACAATATGCCGCTATTAACCAATATGACATAAAAACTATAGACTAGAGGGGTAGCTTGTATTGTTGAAGTAGCTTTACTATAATTACACAGACAAAAACAATGTACAAGCTAAATGTTTCAGGCTCACTTCATCTCATACCGTTATTGTTACACTCTGCAAATGAAGCACCACATCACACAGCACAAAATGTCTCAAAGTACAAAACTTGAAAAGAACCAGATCAATGGAAAACCAAAAGCACATTTACAGTGATTTACACAAATGCATTCCACCATTCTAATTACAAGGATACTCTTTCTTTCAAGCACTGTACCTTTTGAAACCAAATAAATGTACATCACTGACTTTGATGGATGATTCAAAGCAGTTTTACATGAAAAGGTAACCCTGCATTATGCGTATTCAGTATGTTTTCATTATCAAACAAAGAATGATACAATTTACCGTTTAAAAGCATTTTTTGGATATTCAGTCAATTCAAAGTGCCACGTTTGGCTTCCTAATAGTACGTTTTCCCCTCAGTCCACTGACTGAGTAGAAACGTCAAACCTAAACTTGTGGCCAGCAATAATCAAATCTGAACTTAACATAAAAATAATGCAGGGTGCTCTAAGAAAAATGTGATGCAGTGAAATTGACCTCTGACCCTATTCTTTCTATGATAAATTTTAAGAGGAGTATTTTGACAGCATGTGGACAGTATTCACACGTCCCTCTCCATCTCAGGGTCACCGAGAAAATGAAGGCACAGATTGATGAAAAGAGCACAAGGGCGAGATTGAGATTAGTCTGTATACACACAGTTTACTAAAGGATTTCTTTTAGATTATTATGATTTACTCTGGTCTTTCACCTTAATTAAAATACTTTATCACTGACAGGGCAAACTGGATCTGATATATAGTGCTCCCTCAACATACCATCATATAGTGGAGCGGGGCAAATATCAGAGCTCTCCACATAACATACGATTTTGAACACATTCTCTTAAGAGGCAGAAACAAAAACGTTACTACAAATGGTCTCTCGGATCTTCAAAAATAGAATAACAAAAACGGGGGAAAAAGTGAAGGGGCCAGCCAATTGGCCAATCTAATACAACCTACAATTCTCCACACTCGGTACGAGTGCTGTGTCTTGAATGAGAACCTACTCCTGATGGGATTTTCTGCTTGTGAGGTCTTGATCCCCTCCTGTCACTTTTCTCTGTCCACTGTCAGGCAGATAGGGAGGGTGCCTGGATTGTGCGCAGCAAATCATAGCACCAAATTCTGAGCAGCTCCTTCACCCCATCAGAGGGGACAGTGGTGGCAGCGACAGAAGAGTAGGTCCCTACTATGCCCGTTCTTTACGCTTCAGCTTAGAGGACTTCTTGACAGCACCGTTCTTGTTGAGCAGCTTCAGGACCTTCTCTTTGTGGTCCAGCACTTTCATCATGGTGTCTCTGGCCTCAGCCACTTGGTCCATCACCAACTTACAGCGCTGCATGTTACCCTGAGGACAAACCAAATTCAAACCACTTAATCGATACAAATTTATTGATTTTTGTCTTGATAAGGGAAGAAAGCAAACCTGTTTGGTACAAACAACAATTTGGGAATAGCTCTTTAGATATGATGACAATACTATTTGGCCAAAAATATGAGACGGTACCCTATTAAGCAGTTCACACCTCATCCTTTTGACAGCTGAGAACAGATGCATTTAATATTAGACTTGATATGCTAAATGGAAAAAGAAAACTTTGCAATCCTATAACATGTTTTGGAACAAAATGCATATGTAATTTATTTAAAAATACATTTTAAAAAATTTGTAAGATGAAAGATTATTATATTATTTCCCAAGCTGCACAGCGTATGAGAGTAGTGGAAGATTTGCTCATCTGAGCATATTGAGCAACCCTTTACACCTATAAACTGATACACAAGTACTGCACCTACTTCATTTATATAGCTTCAGAATAACTTAAAACATACAATGATGATCTCAGGAAATCCTTTGTTCATTTTTAAAGGACAAATTAACAGAGGAATTAACTTTCATAAACGTACCTGTATAAGCTCGTTGATTCGGTGAAGGTCGTCATCAGCCCCTGCTCTCTTCTTTGGAATCAGGCCCTCTTGAAGGGTGGAGAGGCGGCTGTACACATCATGCTCCAAACTCGACTAGAGATAAAGTCACAGATACACACGGTGTTCACCTTTGTCCAATCACTGGAAAATGGCTGGTGTTCAAGAATGACCTTCCCTCTACACAACTGAATTGACAGACTCAAATAGATATGAATGGGAGGAGTGACGTCCAATCACTGAAAGCACTAGACATTGGTTTCACCTGAGAACGGTGTAAACATTACAAAAAGTTTGTGGGCAGCACAGCCCAAAAACAAATCAAATAAGGCAACAGTAAGCATGTCATCCCCACAAATGATGCAGACCCCCTCAGGGCTTATCAGTAACAAATATAGCACATTGTTTTGACCTGTAATTTTAGCGCCCCCCTTTGACCAGTCAGTGTAATGCACTCACCAGCTGCCTCAGCTGTGCAGCACACAGGTGAATTTTCCAGCCTTGTGCTCTGCAAGCCACCCCTCTCTGATTGGCCATATCCTGTAAGGATCCCTTCTTCTCCTCTGTGAGAGAAGCAAAGAATTGTTATCAGGAAGGAAGAGCAACCATCACTCATCCACATAAACTCCAAAATTATAGTGTACACAAGTTAGAAGGTACTGACCTTTGACACGGATGTCGCTGTACCTCTGGAAGTGATGGTAGGCAGCTTTCCAGGGGTTCCGATAGTGACGCAAAAGGGTAACAGGTGGCCGTGGCCTGACTGGCACATAGCGCACTCCTTCCTCGTCTGAAATGCAAAACAAGCCATATGGTGAACAAGTGATAGTGTTGATAAAATACCTGTCAAAAGTAAGATTTATATTGTGAATGACTAGTGATGGAATTACATACCAACGTATTCCCTTGGAGGAGATTCACGCCTTTCAGCCCTGCCAGTAAGGGGCCTGCCAGTGGCCCTCTCCTCATCTGTGCTGTTGGTCTCCACCATCTCGCTCTCCTCTGTCGAAATAACATGCTGCTGCTTGCGGGGCTTCTTCCTGGGGGAGGCCCCTGGGATCAGGTCTCCTGGGGCAGGAGTGTTCAAGGAAGAGGCCTGGGTGGTGAGGGCCGGGGCTGACGACAAATTCACATTGGGATCTGAGAATGGGGGATGCACACGTCAGTCACGTACATGTACATTTCAGTTATTTGTTTGCATAATAATAATTTTCTCTGGTTGCATCACTGATGAGAAGTGGAGGGAAGACTTGCTCCTTACCTGGCTGGGAAGCATCCATGGGCTCCACCTCCTGCTTGATCTTCATATCTGGACAGGCAGAACTGGCAGCACACACTGCAGTGCTACTGGCTGCAGGCTGAGTGGGAGAGGCCACAGTGTTGGCCATTGAGGCAGGAACTGGTGGAGTGACAGCCATGGCTGCTGGCAAGGCAGAGAGCACGGTGGAGGGCTGGGAGGGGGGCACAGGCCCTGGGGGGCCCAGCATGGTTGGTATGGCCTGGGCTAGGTGCTGGGCATTGGAGGACACAGCCTGCTGCTCCCCACCCTGAGAAGGCAGTGCTTCTACTGTAGCCATGACGGGAGGGGCCATGGTCATGTGCACCTCGGCTTTGGGTTTCACACTGAGAGAGATTAAAAAGGTCATGTTACAGACTCATATCAAAACTATTATATTATGACAGAATGTGAATGTAATTGATGTGACAGAAGCTCACCCTGCAGGTCTGGGAGATCCTGCTCCTCTCACACCACTCTCAATTCTGCCACTAGGTTCGTTAGGCTGGGCAGGGATCAGATTCTTACGAACACAACTGAAACACACAAAGCCAGGCAGGTTATATTTGTTTAAAGGAAACATCTAGCCATCCCGTTTCAACATTTTTTAATCAAAATGATCAGTGGCAAAACAAGGATGCTGTCTGGTCTGGTTTTAACTGGCTTTCAATACAATGGCCTTAATAGACTAGAATGTATTATTTTAATTAGGTTTATTGGACATAGTGCCAGTGTATATCAATCAAGATACATTAAAAGACAGTGAGTGAAGTGCTAATGCTGCGCTCACCCTTCATTTGTAGGCTTCTTGCGGAGGATGCTGGGTCTGGGTGAGGAGACCAGGGTCGGGGCTCCTCCTACTCCTCCCTGGGCATGTGCCTGCACCATGGTGGCTACTGGCTGGGTAGTGCTGAATGTGCTGCTGATGGGGCTAGCTACAAAGCCGTCAGCCAAAACAACCCCTGAGCGGAACAAAACTCTTATTATAAATAATTCAGATGAACACTGACAGATAATTCACATTAACACTGCCCTCACTGAGGCAATATCTGTTTTGGAATTACCAGATTTTGTTTCCGACTGTGGCTGCTGCTGTTGCTGAGTGACTATTGGCGCCTGTTGTATTCCTTGTGTGGTGATTGATGCAGAAGTGTGCAAACCCTGCACTCCTATCGGTGCAGGCTGAATACCCTGTGCAGCAATTGGTGCTGGCTGGATCCCTTGGGTGCTGATTTGTGCAGACTGCAGACCAATCCGGTCCACTGCCATCAGCTGCATAGGGTTTAGGTGGACAGTGGTGGCCACTCCTACTCCAGTCTGAGTGGGCAACGCTGAACTTGGAGCTTGAGGAGTAACTTATCATAAAAGAAGGATATAGTCAGTGGCAAAGGCATTAAGAAATGCAATGAAAATAAATCCTTTTGCTGTGAATTCATTAAATTTGTACTATTGTTAAAACAATGTCTATGTCTTGAGAGAAATCAATATGAAAAAACACAAAATCCGCTAGTTGTGCTTACCAGGATACTGGCGGATGGTGGATACAGAGCTTGTGATCGGGGTGTAGGTATGTGTCAAAGGGTACGGAGACGAGGAGTAGGTAGGCAGGAAATATTGGAACTGCACTGGCACAGATGGCCTTGAAACAGAAATAATAAAGAATAAACAAAGATTTGTTATAATCTCAACAAAGTACCTGATTTTGAGGTGTATTCATTTCTATATTTATATGTCATATATACACCGATCAGCCATAACATTAAAACCACCTGCATAATATTGTGTAGGTCCCCTCATGCTGCCAAAACAGCTCTGACCCGTCGAGACATGGACTCCACAAGACCTCTGAAGGTGTCCTGTGGTATCTGGCACCAAGAAGTTAGCAGCAGTTCCTTTAAGTCCTGTAAGTTGTGAGGTGGGGCCTCCATGGATCGGATTTGTTTTTCCAGCACATCCCACAGATGGTCGATCGGATTGAGATCTGGGGAATTTGGTGGCCAAGTCAACACCTTGAACTCTTTGTCATGTTCCTCAAACCATTCCTGAACAATTTTTGCAGTGTGGCAGGGCGCATTATCCTGCTGAAAGAGGCCGCTGCCATCAGGGAATACCGTTGCCATGAAGGGGTGTACTTGGTCTGCAACAATGTTTAGGTAGGTGGTACGTGTCAAAGTAACATCCACATGAATGCCAGGACCCAAGGTTTCCCAGCAGAACAGTGCCCAGAGCATCACATTGCCTCCGCCGGCTTGCCTTCTTCCCATAGTGCATCCTGGTGCCATCTCTTCCCCAGGTAAATGACACACACGCA
>OOFE01030166.1:2893-15939 GCA_900323365.1 Monocentris japonica | reverse complement strand
GTTTAGGAAATCTTCCTTTTTTTTTTTTTTTTACTGTTTGCCTGTCATGTCAATTATATGTCCATTGGTGAAAAAACAAAATGAATAGTGAGGCTGAATGTTTGTTTTCACCACTGTGGAGCTCCTCTACCCTCCATTCAGCACTGTCAAATTAACTCACAGTGATTGTTGTGGGTGGCAACATCATTTCATCAGTTAGTGGTGATTTCAAAGCTGGACTCAAATGGTGACAGACTGTAATAGTAATAGAATCATTATTGAAAGGAACTCAGTCCCCAAACAGTAATGAGAATAGCACTCAATGTTCCCTCATTTTAAAAAGTGGCAATACTATAAGTTCCAGGATAGGACTGAAACCACAAGTTCACATTCCAACAGTTTCATGCTTTTCATTCTTCCATCTCATATCGTTAGATCAGCATTCTGCTGAGAATGTAGCATTCTCACTCATATTCAGGCATCTTGATAGGTTTTGTGATCTGACACCGACATCACTTTCCATTATTAT
Source organism: Monocentris japonica (assembly GCA_900323365.1). Classification (NCBI taxonomy): domain Eukaryota; kingdom Metazoa; phylum Chordata; class Actinopteri; order Trachichthyiformes; family Monocentridae; genus Monocentris; species Monocentris japonica. Next base: position 15,431 of record OOFE01030166.1, on the reverse strand, counting down.
CCAGCCTGCTGTAATGGTTGACATAAATGGAGTTGAAAACTTTTTGTGCATTTGGTGGAAGTAGGATAGAAGTGATAAGATTTTAGTTTATTCTTTCACTGCAGTTTAATGGCTGTCTGACTGATTAGGGCAAGAATGATGTTGGACATGCACTTGTGATATGACCACTCCTTGCAATGTAGTGAGGAGGTCATATGGTAGTTTCATGGATTACTATGGGTCAAAGTGTGTAAGCAGCATGACCTTTAGGGCTACACTCTTTCTACAACTTCTTACAAAGTTTTTTCCTCAACCATTCTCTTCCTGCTTGCAGTAATTGTTAGTGGTTGAGGGCCTGGAAAATGATTGCTATATTTGGCAGGGAACAGGTTGAAGTAGGTAGCAGGTAACAGTACTCCTTTTAAATCTTTGTAAGGAGTACAACTGTGAGACATTGTTACATTGTTCTGTTCCAGACCATTGGATCCAATCATTATGGCACTTTGCTGGCACTGGCCCTCATGACACCTCATCCATGCCATATATAGCCCATGATGATATTGATGCTCCACAGATTAGCCTGTAGTATCAGTATGGCCCTTTCTGTGTGATTATGGTCAAAACAACTTTGGAATCCTCAATTTCTATTTGAGCGTAAGCCTTGGCCTCCAGCAAAGTTGATAAGGATGTATTTTATTCTTGGTAAGTAATATTGCTGTGCCTGCAGCACTGGATTTATGGAGACTAAATCTCATGTTGCCATGACTCCAAGTCTTACAAGTTGTTCCAACAGTTGAAGAGCCAAAGGTCTTTAAAGCAAAAATTTGAATTTATACACCAATCTTTTAGACCCTTTTGAGAGGTTTGCCATAATTCATTGTTCTCTTCCACTTAACAACTTTTTACTTATGAACTTCGTATTCCCTGCAATAGCCCACATCCTGGATAATGTCTTATTTGGGATAAGCTGTTGATATGCATCTTCACATTCTGCATATTCTGAGACACACAACTGCAGAAGCCAACAGTTAATAGCATAATGCATATACAAGCTTATATTGGGATATCCCAGGTTTCATTTTCTGGATTCTCATAATCAGAAGCTTATCCAGGTTACTGAAAATGGAATATGATATTTGTATGACACTATACAAATTGGGGTCTTTGCCATCCGGCTCCTAAACTTTGGAGCGACTTGCCAGAGGTCAGTACCATCTTTCAAATCACCTTTTAAAATTCCACTTTTATAGACTTACTTTTATGTAACAACCTTTTATTAACTGCCCTTGACCTCTCTTTTTATGTTCTACTTTAATGTTTCTTGCTTTGGTTTTATGTGTCTTACTTTGCTCACATTGTTTCTTTTTTATATTGTGTTTGTTTTACTGTTGATTTTATCTTTTTTTTATTTACTCCCTTGTAAAGCACTTTTATACTGTGTTTGTTACAGTGCTTTACATATAAAGAGATATTATTTTTTTTATTATTGTTATTAGTAGTAGTAGTAGTAGTGTGTGCCACTTAACTATATCCAAATAATAATTTATATTAGTGTGTATATACATTTATATACATATATACTATTAAATTACCTACAGGAGTGTCTTGAATCATTTTACGTGGAAATGCCTGCTACAATATGTGATCAAAGGATTGTGTGTGCTCAAGTGTCTGAAAGCTATTCTAGTGTTGACTAGTGAGAGCTGGCAACACTGAAATGAAGAGACATTGCAAGAAAATCCCATTAGATTGATGGTCCTTTTTCTGTGTATCTTTCATTTCCCTGTTGTTTGACACTGACAGCAAGGCTGTGTGTCTGTGTCATTTCCTTGTGTAAGGGTGAAGTTTTGCAAGTCTAATTTCTGCCCTTGTATTGAATTACAAACCACAGTTACAGCCATACAGTGTATTTGCATCTGGATCATTTAATATTTCACTATCAAGGGTCGTTAATCATGTCCCCGTTTCATATGAAACATGGTGCTTGAAAACTGTGGGAGGACAAGGAGATATAAATCACAAGGGTACTATTTTGGATTAATTACGCATCCCATTTCTTTAACCAGAAAACAAAACACAAAAATTGCCAGTTAATTCATCCATGACTCTACCCATGGTCCCCTTGAAGATAATAATGCACAGTTCGATTCTTTGCCAGGTTAGTTCACACTACAGACACAAACACTGTGATTTGTCAGTTTGTTCATCTCTGCTTTGAATAATCACATATTGTGCAAGAAAGACAGTAACATAACAGCAGCCTTATATTTAGACCCTTTAGCCAGCTCATTTAGCACCCTCCAACACCCACAGCTCTGTCAGAATCATCTGTAGCGCTGAGTGTTTTCATAGCATCTTTTTGATGCTTAAGTAACAGACACACATTCTCCTTAATATAGTTGGTTACTGTCTAGTAATTGTCAGGTCTTGACAGTGTTTTCTCACTTTAGAGGCAAGTTGGCTCTCATCTGATTACTGACATTGATGTCAATGCTGTGACTGCACAATACTGAGTTTATGCCACTTGTGTGTGGTAATAATTGTGATTATTATCCTGATTTCTTATTACTTATGATTTATGGGCAAGGTCTAATTATTTTTCTTTCATTTAGCCTTATCTTTGTACTGTATCTTGCATCTTTGTAGGGATGGTACTATTTCTTACTGTCAAAGTGCTGCAACCCCATGAGGGAAAATATGAATTACTTGTCATGTTATTCTAAATACTGATTTTATTTTTTTCATATCTTGGAAGTTGATAGACAAGACTTTACATCCACCCACAGAGAGCAGCACACTGGCAGCCTTACTCATTGGGTATTTTGTTTTCTTATATATATTCTGACATATTCTGACAGATTTGTTTGTTTTCTCATTTGCTTTGTCCATGAACCTTGTCAACTGAGACTAAGAACTATGAAATGGTCTTATATGAAGAAACTGGGCTGTGAAACACAAAAGAATGGAAGTTCTATTTGTAAAAGAACATATACTGCTTAAACCAGAAATCCTTTTCCCAGCTGGAGATTAATTCACTCAGTTTTTTGATTTCTTGTCTTTAGTAATAATTGTTTGATGGATTTAGCATTGAAGTAGTTTAGTAGCTTGGCAGCCTTTGGTTTAGACAGGGCAATTTTATTTTTTAGCGCATGGTCCAGTTGGCCAACTTTACTAAACTCAAACAATGTCGCTGGTTCAGCTTCAAAGTGGAAGTGTCCTTGAGCAAGAAACTGAACCTCCATGTGCTCCAGAAACTGTCACAAATGGCTGCCCTGCCCTGACCCCTCTGGTAAAACACATACATACATTGTGTGAATGCCAAGATTGTCTTGCTGTATAAGCTTTTTCTTTTTGCTTAATTTAGAAAACTGTGATAAATATTGATGAGAAGCATATGTGTATCTTTCACATTGATGTGCCCAGGTAAATCGGGTATAATTATCCTACTTCGGTCACAGGCTGCCTGCTCCTTTGCACCTGTAATGAAGGATTGGTTCTTAGTATTTATTTGTTATATGCTAATAATGCATTATATTGTCTCCGCATTTGATTATGCAAACTGGAGACATTCCCAGGCTCATTAGCTGGTCGAGATAAATCTCCCAGACCATGTTTTGGTATTAATGCCACGTTCAATTGCTTTATCTCACATCAAAGTTGAAGGATTGGCATGATGATAAAGGTTTCTCCAAAGAAACCTAATCCATTGACTTTGAGCCTCTCTGGGAAATTAAACATGATTCTAAAAAATTACTCTCTATTGTGCAAGCCAACAAAAGAGATTGGTTGAGGTTCAGTGGTTTGTGCCCATGAATTGAACACAGCAAACATTTGAATATACCCACAAAGACGACATAGAATTTAAGAAATGGATGCCAAATACAAGTGAGAACACATAGAATCAAACTCAAACTTTGCATTGTGACAAATAAAAATGAAAACCTGACCAAAATTCACAAATGGAACAGTGGAACAGTCCAAAAAATAAGTAAACTTTTGGTTGCCGTCAATAACCACATGCAATGAATGGAGTCCACAGATTACGTGCACAGCCAGACTGCAAATTATCGTTTTTTCTGGACAATTTGGTATCTTGTTAGCCTGGTTACACTACACAATTACACTTCCACTGCACTATTCCCAGATGTAAACATATGCTTACACACCACTTCCTCACAACAGATACTGTAATTGTCAAAATCAGCAGTACCAATTTCAACATCAAGAGGTTGGCCAGATTCAAACACTAGGAAACATTTTCCAGGACAAGGTACCCTGAAAATGAGATCCCTGGCAAGGCAACTCTTGTACATCTATCAGGCCTATCAGTGTGGATAATGGGCAGAAAAAAACACTTAATGAGATTCTTAGTCTAAAAAACTAAACAACAACAACAAAAACAGTAATTACTTTGGATACAATTATTATGGACTGATCTCTCCGGTGTTCTCTTTGGTGGATGATAGCTCACTGAGGTATTCCAATTGTAAACTAGCATTTAGAAAACATAATTTCTCTTAATTAGTAATTGTTATACGTGCTGCACTTAATTGAATGCTTATTTAATTGAAAGCAAATTCCTCTATTGTAGATACACTATTGCACACTATCGTTGAGGTTTTGTGGCAGGAGGGTACAGAAAAGAGGGATGGGAGGGTACAGAAAAGAGGGATGGGAAAAAGAGAAACAGAGAAACAGAGCGAGGGAGGTAGGAGAGCCACAATTACCTCAGAGCTGAAGGGAAGACTCCCTAGGAAAACAGCCTCTATATTATCATTTTTGTCACTTTTGAGATAAAATATAGGCAAAGTTGAATCTTAACTGAGCATCCTGTTATCATTGGCAAGACATATGTATCTGCTAACATGTTCACTTTGTTAACCTTATCTCCTATGTCCATATCCAAATTCCAATCAGCCATTTGGGATCAACATAAGGCACGAAGCAGAGCAGAGCTATTGCAACTTCTAAATGGCAAATGATATTTCTTTGTTCATTTGTTTGATAAAGCTCTGAATGTTTCAAAAAAGCAATTTTGTTGACCAGTGCAAAGAGCTTCTGCAGGGAAATTATACCTTCTTGCAGGGTGTGGGAGTGACCCAGTCAGTTTGGAAATGATCATGCCTCTGATACATGGATTGGGCTATTGAACAATGAACATACACTTGTAGTTTATTTAGCAATGATTGTTTTCCTTAACAATTAGCTGCATTCTGTATTTTGTAAATTATCTCAGTTAATAAGATTTTTAGATTAGATTAGATGAAACTTGAATGATCACTGTGGGGAAATTGGTCTGTATGAAAGATATGATATGGTATAAACAAGAACATACTGTATGTTACAAAAAATATCAATGTGAAATATAGGTGATCTGTTTTTTTTTTAGATGTGAACAATAGATTAAGAAAAAAGTGGCTCTCACTACTTCTCACTCACTAATTGTGACTATTAGAGCCAGTCTAAGGATATTCCTTGGTTGGCCTTCATTACAACAAGATCAAACATGGTGGAGAAAATCAGTAATTTGAAAATGTAGTTTCTATTTCTACACAGAAGAACCTATGTATTCTCAGGGTTATGATTCAAAACACAAATTACGCAAATATTTGAGGGAAATGCGGTTACACAAGGATCAGAGGTCCATCTGTGTGCTTCTCAGCAACATCTACAGAAAACAAAGAGCAAATGATTCCTCTGAGTCAAAACACAGCAGCCACTCACAATCTCAGACATCAAAGCTTACCTTGTGAAATGAATTGAAGATATTTTGGTAGACAGAGCATTAAGGTAGGTCACTATCCTGCTCCATACAGACATAATCAAATGAAATTAAGGTGAATGATGGCATGATGAAGCAGAGCATCACTGAATAGACAAAACTCATGTCATCCATAATGATGAATCATTGGATGGAATTAGAACCTTGTTACGAAGGTAATCTAATGTTTTGTCAAAACTATATGTTTTGTTACATCCACTGACCTGAGGGATATCAGTGAATGTTCTTTTTTGGTGCCATATTGTGAGCTTGGAATTATAAGGTTTGATCAATAATTGTTATGTACTGTACTTTCTATCTCTTTAAATATGAAACCCCAAAGGGTCTTTAAAAAATAAAAAATAAAAATAAAAAATAACACCACACAACCATAAAGTAGCATTGTCTTGTTTTAACCTTAGTGGGAATTTGTTAAACTGCCAGCTCACATATATAATTTGGATTATGAGCAGCATATTAATCACTAGAATCAAAAGAATATGATGACTAATGTAACGCAGAAGGGAAAATATTGTGGAATCATAAAGCAATACACTTTATTTTCACTGTAAGCTAAGGGAACACAAGACAGATGTTAGCATTGTTCACAGTGTCATTGAAATAAACCTGAGTGATATGGAAAGTACATTGCTGCTGTACATGATAATAATGTTGAGAAATTCTCATGTTGTGCCATCAGTCCTCATTACCAGGCCGTCAGTTGGTGCTAATAGTTTAAATCTTTCCTGCATGTTGTTACCATGGGAAAAAAACATGAGTAAATTGGAGAAAGTTTGTTACAAACAATAAAATCTAAATGAGAAACATTTCTCTGTAAAGGTCACCATCAGAGGGAATCAAAGTGGAATGGAGGAGAAGAGGGGCTAATTTATAATATTATGCTAGCTACCAAGAAGAGGCTAAACCTGTCTAACACTAACAAGTGTGTGAGTGAGATCTGTTAAGCTGAGAACAGCTGGTGTTCACTTGCTACTACACCAGATGGAGGGTGGCTCTCTGAGTGTGCTGGGTCATATACAAGCACGATTATGCTACATAGGAGACAACAGAAGAACAGAGAATTTCTGTGATCTGTAATCCTCAGTGTTTCTAACCGGATTTTTATGAACATATCAGGATTTCTCTGATGGTTTGAGCATTAAATTCTGGGCATGAATAGAATGAGTCATAGAGGAGATGCTGTTAAGTGCAGCTGGCTAGATTTAGATCACTATTTGAATTATGGCATGATGCAGTAGAGCTAATGGCAGTGCAATAGCCTATCAGTATAAATGTGGATTTATGTAATTTTAGTTGTCTGGCACAAAATAAACAACAAGGAAGTAAGTTTATTTTCTAATCCTTGTTTTCCTGGTGGTTGACTTTCTGCATCTTCAGTTAAAGTTAAAAAGTTATTTACGCCACTTATTGTGTCAACAAGATGAAGAGTTATGGTTAGATGAACGGAATAAACTTAAATCCTGGCTGCTGCCTTGAGTACTGTATCCTTGTGTGCATGGGATTCATTAGGACAGATCACGCTTTTTACTGTGGCCTAATCACTGAGAAAACCAGCAGGCATTGCATGTCTCAATTAAAGAGCCAAACAGGACATTTATATGAGCAGTAACACAACCAATAGGAGAAATAATTTAACAGGGCAAGTAATGTTCTGCTTGAGTGAAAGGGTGCTGCAGGCCCCCATCACTGTCTGATTTGTATGCATAAAATAAGATATGGGCCTGCCAGTATCCTTTTCTTCACCTTAGCATTAATTGTTAGCTACAGTAATGACTTTGACCTTCACCAGTGAGTTGGTGAAGTGTATTGTTTGTACTTCCCCTAACCTGGGCTGCATTAGGGACTGCTTATCATTGACCAATCCTGGTGAAGAATATTAACAACAAAGTTTCTTACATTTGGTGACCTATTTATTGATTGTTTTTTTTTACTGTGTTCAAAGTGTTGCACAGTCAGAGTAGCAAACAGTGACATGTAAGCTGATGGATTTTATTTTGAAGTACACTGGGCTCTGTCTACGCTTGTGACTTCTACCTGGTGTGCAAGCCACATAGTATTTCCCTTATGCAGGGCTCTTAGGGTTCTGCCTGGCCTAATGAGCACGTACCACCTAATAATATATGATAACAGAGATGAGTTGCTGTTGCTGTACTGTTGGAGATGTTGATGGACTCCCTAGCAATGTTGCACAATCACGGAGATGGGATAACACTTTGCTAATGTGCCCTTGGGCAAAGCATTTAACCTCCAGACTGTGCCAGTGCTGTTACCCTGTGGTAAAAAACAAGCCTTTTGTTAAAACATACAGGATAAGGATCTAATCTATTATATTCTCTTTTGTTTTGAAATGATAAATTTGTAAACCTTTACTTCGATATGCGTGTGTGTGTGTGTGTGTGAGAGAGAGAAAGAAAGAGAGTTTGTGTGTCATTGAGAGGTTATTTAGTTTGTTGCACAGGCGTGTTTTTTGTTTTGAATAAAAATGCAATGCACATATGCAAGTATAATTCATTGTGAGATACAGCAAGCATTTTATGGACGTTCCAGATGACTCCTGAGTGAATACGCCAGCCTGGATCAATGGGATTTTCTATGACAAATAGCTTATTCACCAAATCATCACATAAATGGCTTTACCTGATACAGAGTATCTACATTCAATGGGAAATACCAGCCTGCCACCAATCTTTTTATCCTTGGTTGCATTAGCAATCCTCTTAGCTAGCCATGTGAGATTGTGCTTTCTGTCACAGTGCATAGAGTAGTATTCAAAGGTGCGTGGGCACCATGACTGAAATACTGTGTCTCCATCATGAGCAGATAACAATCATTAGCCATCACATCTGAAACTCATTCCTGCCGACACCAATGTCAGAGGCAGACTTTTCAAGATGTTCGTGATTAGCCTCTTGGCCTCTTTTCTATTGACAGCTCGGAGAGAACTCCTATGACAAAGCTTTTACCACTCTCATTAGCATTCCAGTCACATTTGGCCAGGTCAGAGGTGGCAGGCAGGAAAGCAAGCAGGATTGCTGACAGCATGCCAAAAGCAGCACAGCTGTCCACTTTCCTGAGGACCACACATCACACCCCCCCACTCTTCCTCGGGGTGATGGCACAGTCTCACCCTCTGATACCTATAGGTTGCTGCTGACTCACTCACTGCCTAGAATGCCCACAAATGGCCTATGATGAGTTATGAACAAGTCAGCTGGTGGGTCTCTTTTTCCATCTGAGTTATTTCCTCTGCAGATATACATAGAAACAGAATATGTGTGGTGGAAGAGGGAGGGGAGTAGGAAGAGAAAGAGAGCTGAGAGAGAGACAAAGAGAGAGTGCAATAGAGAGAGGGAGTGGTTGTGTGTGTCAGTGAAAGAGAGAGAGAGAGCGAGAGAGAGACAGAGAGGTGGGAGGAGGAGGAAACCAACAAATAAATGCAATGTGAGACAAGAAGTTGGTCAGAGTCCAGTTTGTTCCAGTGCTTCCAAGTAAAATGGAAGTGTTGGATGTGAGAATGCAATTGGAGCAAAGATAGGAAAATAGCCAGGGAATCACACATTTAATGAAGCTGATTTGACCTGTCTCTTACACCTCCTGAATGTTTTTAGGAAAATAGTTTTTTTTCATTTTAGTTTGCGGAAAATAATGTTGTAATAATAATCATTGCACAGTCCCAGTGACGAATGGTGAAGGGATGGCATTTTGAAGTACACGGCTCAGTAGGCTCAGTAGCCAGTGGGCTCAGAGTTTAGATCCTGCTGTTATGAGATGCATCACCATCACGAAAAGCCGACCCCTTAGCATTTTTTCAGCATCATTGAGATGGGATACCACTTTGGCAATGTTCTCTTGAGCAAGGCACTGAGGATGCCAGGGTACTGAGAAAAATTACAAATCTCCATTGTGAGACATATAGGATACTGTAAAGCTTGATTATATCTCTATATTACTATATTGAAATATTAAAATTGTAAAGCTTTTCCTCATAACTGACTTTCAATATGCATATACGGTATGTGTGTTTGTGTGAGTGTGAGTGAGAGAGAGATAAATGATGAACAGTAAACATCACATACCACATTACATGTGTAATCAATCACCGACAATGACAACCTAAACAGCAATAACATTTTTGTTAGTCTTTATAGTTGACCTACACAACCACATGACTTTGTATGGTTCATTTATCAATTGATGAGATGTTGAACTAGATTCATTGTGAACTTCAACCAAACAACAAAATAATACAACAATACAAATACAATTTGAACAAAATAGTCCAGACACCAAATAGCAGACACCAAATTATCAACATATCACATAGTCTGACATATAAACGCAGATAACAGGGCCACCATAAAGATAAATTTGGATTACATCAACACAAAAAAAAGAGTCAATATCATCTGTCAAACAAGGCTATTCAGTAAATTTCAATTTCACAATCCAGAAAATTTCATGCTGAAGTAGTTTTTTCAACCTGTCACCCCCTCTAGTGGGGTTGGGTACCACTTCAATTACAACTGCTTTCAGACACTTGAAAGTTAGGATAGGCAATCCGTTGGTGGATGGTAAATTTGTGCTCAGCTAGTCTGACTTTAAAACATCTTTTGGTTCTATCTATATACAAAACATCCGCAACTACATTGCAACAGTGTGAGCACGTTTTTTTTTTAGCCATGTGCAAGGCCTATTTTTCCAGGTGGAAGATAACGTCACACCAGCTTGTCTTTCAGACTCAGAACATGTCTAAATGAAAGGGTAATCAGCTCAGGGAATAGGGCATTGAGTGTGGGGTCACTTTGCAAAATAGCTCAATTATTATCTCCGCCAAGGAGGTCATGTTTTTGCCCTTGTTAGTTTGTTTGTCTGTCTGTCTGTCTGTCTGTCTGTCTGTCTGTCTGCCAGCAGGGTATCTCAAAAACCAATCAACAGATTCTAATAAAATTTGGTGGACAAATAGGTATTGGGCCAATGAACAATTGATTAGATTTTGGTGGTGCTCCAGATATGGGATTTTCACTAATGACAATTGTTTTTCTAAAGATTATTTTTATGGCATTTCTCCTTTATTGGACAGTGTACAGTGAAGAGAGACAGAAATGAAGGGGAGGGGGGCATATGACATTTATTGTTTATCTACTGGGGGATTTAGCCTTTTTTTCTAATCATAATCATAGTCAGTCATAATCATTTTATTGTTTGAGACAGACACCATAAGACGAACGTCTTCCCTGTCACTGAACGATGAGCTATTCTAATTTGAATACAAAAGAAGGGAGAAGGGATGTTTCTTTATTTTTGCCTTTGGGTTGTGAGAAGGCTTCAGGCCTCTCTGGTATAAGGCTTTGAGACTGTAAGATATATTGCCTGTAATTCATTAAATTCCAAACTGAATGCTAATTACTAGATAAATTATGAAGTAAATTATGAAGTGTGTGTAATACAGTCCTAAATGAGAACTTGTGTGTTCTTCTTCAGCGCTAACTTTGATCTGTAATTGTCCAGTACATAAATGAATGCATTTCTTAAGGGGAATTATCTACCCATTTGATATGCAATGCTTTCTTTGTTTTCTAAATGCTCATTAAAACCTTGCCTCAGGTAATATACACAGGTACATAATCTCAAGATGTGGCTGATCACATGCTGTATGCATTGAGACACTGCACTCTGTCTCTGAATAGAGAATCAGCATAACAAAGTGCAATATGTTTCCATTCATTTCATTAACTACCTAATGCTGGAATTTCCCTGTGGGATGAAGAAAGTATCTATCTATCTATCTATCTATCTATCTATCTATCTATCTATCTATCTATCTAGCTAGCTAGCTAGCTAGCTATGATATGCAAATTGATGTTTAACAGAATGTATAACTAAGACAATAAAAATAAACAGAAAGTATTGAGAAATTATCATATTGTTAAATTAAGTATTGTAAATACAATAATGAAACACAATAGAAAGTGCAATTTAATTGGTTTAAAAGAGGATGCCAGATGCCTGTTGTCCTTGGGCGAGTCATTCCAAAGTCTATTGGCTCTTGTAACAAAAGCACAATCACTCTTTGATTTTAAGGCTGTGAACCGGCTCATAAGGGCTTAAAACTTCATTGATGTAGTAAGCAGCTAGACCAAGTCATCCTTTAGACGTAAACAGTAGCATTCCCCAAATGACTGAATAGTTTTACCATATAACAATAATGAAATGTAGATGCTACAGAATCAAGATGAAGGGATTCCAATTGTGCCCATCCTGGCACCAGCACCACAATACATCAGATGATGAAGACACTCTATTCATTTAAAGGACATAACTATATTTTGGTGCTTTGGGAGATGTTAGTGCTTTGTTTTAATCCCTTCTTTAATTGTTTTATCCTGCTTGTAGCTAGCAGTGGTTCGATGAGCAATCACACCAGGGTCACGAATAGTTTTAATGAGGCATTCTGCCTACAACTCCACAGGGATCCACAAGTGATTTTCTATTACTGCAAATACACTCAGCAAACAAATGAAAGTGTCATAAAATAATTCAGTCACAGAGTCCAGCTCTCTGGCAGGCTGATGAAAAATGTCTATAATGTTAATGTCTAGCCCCAGTGAAAATATATGAGCGCCATGGGAGTATGGGTCATGCTACCCCTGAAAATTTGATTTTAAAAAAGTAGTCATTTCTGGTTAATATTGCTAAAAGAATAGATCAGTTTTTCAAGGCTAAGGAGTTAATGTACATGTATGTTCTAAGTATGCTTGCATACCCATCTTGATTTCA